>OZ012735.1:505644630-505867130 GCA_963859935.3 Lathyrus sativus | reverse complement strand
CAAATTTAATTAATTCATTTTCTCACATCATTCTACACTTAATCACTTTTCTACCAATTTTACTAAATTTCTCACAAAAATCTATTTCCACTAAATTTCTAACTTATCATTAAATGAGAAATGTCCAAAATACCCTCCATTCTAATTTCCCCGAAAACTCTCAAAAACGGTAAAATATCATAACATGTCAACATATCATATTAACACACCAATTTCAAAAATAAAATAATTATCACTCAATTTAAATAAAAGACTCAACAAAATGGTAACTATCGAAATCGGGGCGTTACAACTCTCCCCTACTTTAGAAATTTTCGTCCTCGAAAATATTACCTGATTCAAACAACTCCAGATACGACTCTCGCATCCCACTCTCTAGTTCCCAAGTCATATTGCCTTCCGAAGTTCCTCCCCACGCTACTTTCACAAGCGCAATATCCTTGCCTTTTAGCTTCTTAACTTCACGGTTCAAAATCCTAATCGGTAAAGCTTCAACCGTAAGGTTATCTCTCACTTCAACCTCGTCCATAGGAATAACATGTGATGGATCCGGAACATACTTCCGAAGTTGCGAAATATGGAATACATCATGCAAATTCGAAAGATTCGAAGGCAACGCCACACGGTGAGCCACAACACCAACTCGTGCAGTAGTCTGATACGGACCAATAAAATGAGAAGTCAACTTCTTCGACTTCAAAGCACGCCCACACCCGTAACCGGTGTAACTCTCAAAAACACATGGTCTCCTTCTTGAAACTCAAGATATTTCCTTCTCTTGTCATGATAGCTCTTTTGTCTACTTTGAGAAGCTTTCATCTTCTCCTAAATAAACTTCACTTTCTCCTTCGTTTGTTGTACCATCTCCAGTCCAACTATCATCCTCTCACTGGTTTCATGCCAACACAAAGGTGTTCGACATCTCCGACCATACAAAGCCTCAAATGGTGCCATACTTATACTTGAATGAAAATTGTTATTGTAGGTGAACTCAATCAACGCCAAATAACTATCCCAAGCACCACCTTGCTCGAGCACACAAGCACGCAATAAATCCTCCAACGATTGAATTGTCCTCTCAGTTTGACCATCCGTTTGTGGATGATAAGCCGAACTCAATCTTAGCTTAGAACCCAAAGCCTTTTGTAAACTCTCCCAAAACCTCGACGTAAATCTAGGATCTCTATCTGGTACAATACTCTTATGAACTCCATGTAACTTCACAACCACAAGAACATAAATCTCAGCTAACTTCTCCAAAGGATAACTAATATCAATTGGAATGAAGTGAGCAGATTTAGTAAGCCTATCAACGATTACCCAAATAGCATTATGACCTCTTTGCATATTCGGCAATCCCGTAACAAAATCCATCGATATATTATCCCACTTCTGTAACACCCCCTTTCTATACCCCCAAATAAACAAATAAATCATTTAACACGTATTAAAATTTCATCAAAGTATAAATAAAACATGGTATCAAAGAGGTATGTCACATCATCACGAAATTAACATACAACACCTGCTCGATAAAAGATATGCAACAGTGGGGTAGTTTCAACAGAGGAACTTAGTCCCTACACCCACATTTCAATATTTAGAATTAAAAGCGAAAAATCTAAACATTGAATCACTTTAAACATGCTAATCATATAAATACATATCATTCAGTTTGATTCACCACATCATTCATGTTTATATAAACATTTTTCATCAGATACATATACAAATGTATCTCAAAAGAATGTTATACAATCCTAACTACCCGGTACTACATATCAGAGCTTAACCGACCAAAAGAATGAAGCTATACTTCACAAAAGACTTCCATCAAAGCTAATCTGCAATGCCTCATAGAGCATTATAAAACAGCAGAAGGGTGAGAAATATTATCATAATAATCAATGCATATAATCACACACACACACACACACACACACACACACACACACACACACACACACACACACACACACACACACACACACACACACACACACACACACACACACACACACACACACACACACACACACACACACACACACACACACACACACACACACACACACACACACACACACACACACACACACATATATATATATATATATATATATATATATATATATATATATATATATATATATATATATATATATATACACAAGCATAGAATACACATATTCCACATTTTTCACCACAATTCATTATCATCATCATATACATCACAATATATGTATAAACGATTATGGATAATCACCAAACATATATCATCATGCACACATCCATAATCCTCAATTCAAAAACACATACACAAGCATGCATTCATATAACAATGATATTTATGCCATGTAACTCGATGCAACTCAATGCAACTCATGCCATGTGGTACCAACACTTGTTATCATTTTTCGGTTTTTACATTAAACTGGTCCGTCCCCTAGACCGATAACAACAAAAGCCCGTCCTCTAAGCTTTCAAACCCACCCTTCTAGGTTTGGGACAAGTCACTAGTCTCCACGAAACTAGCAAGCATTGCCTCTTGACTAAATGATGCGTATGCAATCAACCAACAAATGCACTTAAGTCCGTTCTCGCATCTTAATCCCATGCATTATCAAATAATTCATCACACAAGAATTATAACATGATTGCACACTCACACATCATATCAAAGCATTCATACTTTCAACATCATCATATTTATCAAGCAATGTACACATATTCACAATATGTTCTCATGCATTATTCACAATATTGCATACATTCAACACGCATTTCACAATATTTCACAATCTAGGATTCATGCCATACGACTACCCACAGCATATCACATCACAGCAGTACACAAACTATTCATTTCTGATAAAGATTGAACACAATCGAACCAAACAATCAACATTGGATGGAAAAACACAAAGAAATGAAAATGTTGTCACGCTCGCTATCTTGCTCGCCTAGCGACCTCCTAGATAGCACTCGCTACCTATTCGCATAGCGAACAAGCTCGCGAAGGCAAACAAAAGCTACTGTAATGCTTCGCTACCTACTCTCTGCTGCGAGGTCCTAGCGAATCCTTCGCTACCTCACTCGCTACCAGCGAACAAGAACAAATACATTCTGTCCAAGTCTGGGACCACTCGCTAGCTTGCTCGCTTAGCGAGTTGCTAGCGAACACTCGCGACCTGCTCGCCTAGCGAAGGTGCTAGCGAACATCTGCGATGTTCAAAACCCTCATTGTCTAAAACTCTCCAAAACTCCCAAAATCACCCGATTCAATTCCAACGAGTTCCAGTACTCTTATTCTAACAATCCTCGACTAATCTACACCACTTATTCCGGATTCCAACCGTTAAAACCTTGATTCTACCGATTAAACTCATCTATGCCCTAGAATGGAAAATGGGGAAAAACATCCAAACAATCCAAACCAATCATACATAATCATATACATTGACAATATAATGATATTTCACACCCTTACCTTGATTAAATCGAAAGCTAGGAGTTGTTCTTGATGATTCCAAGCTTTTTCCCTTTCTTCCTTGTCTATTCTCCTCTTCTCCTTTCTTTCTCTTCTCTTTCTCTTATGTTTTTTATCTTTTCCTTTTCTTTCTACTTTTCTTTATATTCTTTCCATTCTATTTCCTTCCATTATATTTCTCCTCTCAATTATCTAACAATAATTCCAATAATTAAAATAATCCAAATAAATCAATTATTTAATATGAATAATTAATTATTGAAAAAATTGGGTTGTTACAACCCTCCCCCACTTTAGGAATTTTCGTCCTCGAAAATGTTACCTGTTCCAAACAACTCTGGATAAGACTCCCTCATCTGGCTCTCAAGTTCCCAAGTCACATTCCCACCAGCCGGTCCTCCCCAAGTGACCTTTACCAAAGCAATCTCTTTGCCTAGAAGTTGCTTCAACTCTCGATCCTCTATCCGCATAGGTGATGTCTCCACAATCAAGTTATCTCTCACCTGCACATCATCTACTTGGACTACATGGGACGGATTCGCAGTGTATTTCCTCAACTGAGATACATGGAACACGTCATGGAGATTAGCAAGCGACGGTGGTAAAGCAACCTGATAGGCAACATCTCCTATCTTCTGCAAAATCTGATAAGGACCAATAAAACGCAGCGTCAACTTACGCGACTTCAATGCCCTACCAACACCAGTCATAGGAGTAACCCAAAGAAACACGTGATCTCCCTCCTGAAATTCAAGTGTTTTCCTCCTCTTGTCATGATAACTCTTTTGACGACTCTGAGAAATCCTCATCTTCTCTTGAATCATCTTAATCTTATCGGTAGTCTGCTGGACTATCTTGGGTCCAACCATAGAACTCTCTCCAAATTCATACCAACACAATGGCGTCCTACACCATCTACCATATAATGCCTCAAACGGTGCCATACCAATACTCGAATGAAAACTGTTGTTGTAAGTGAATTCAATCAAAGGTAAGTAGCTATCCCAAGCTCCTCCCTTCTCTAACACACAAGCTCTCAAAAGATCCTCAAGTGATTGAATCGTCCTCTCTGTCTGACCATCGGTCTGCGGATGGTAAGCAGAACTCAAATGCAACTTCGTACCCAAAGCACTTTACAAACTCTCCCAAAATCTCGAAGTAAACCTTGGATCTCTATCCGACACAATGCTAGACGGAATACCATGCAAACTAACAATCCTATCGATGTACAGCTTTGCCAATCTCTCTAACGGGTAATCCATTTGCATAGGAATAAAGTGAGCAGATTTGGTCAATCTATCCATAATAACCCAAATAGCTTCAAAGTTACTCGGCGTCCTCAGTAATCCAGACACAAAATCCATAGAAATGTTATACCATTTCCACTCTGGAATAAACAACGGTTTCATCAAACCCGACGGTTTCTGATTCTCAATCTTTGACTTCTGACAAGTCAAACAAGAATACACAAACTCGGCAATATCTTTCTTCATATGAGGCCACCAAAACACTTTCCTCAAATCTTGATACATCTTAGTAGCACCCGAATGAATGCTCAATCCACTACGATGCCCTTCCTCAAGAATGCTCTTTTTCAGCTCAACAACACCAAGAACACAAACTCTATCATGATACCTCATGATACCATTTTCATCAATCCAAAAATCACCTTGACCTTGATTGATCAAAGTCAACCGATCAACTAAACTCAAATCAGATTTCTGTCCTTCTCGAATCTCGTCAAGAATACCACTAGTAAGCTTTAACATACCAAGCTTAAATCCGTAAGAAGTCCTCTCACATATAAACTCAAATCACGGAATTGTTCAATCAATTCCAACTCTTTTACCATCATCATCGACATATGCAACGATTTCCTACTCAATGCATCAGCTACCACGTTTGCTTTACCTGGATGGTAATTCAAACCAAAATCATAATCCTTCAGAAGTTCCAACCATCTCCTCTGCCTTGCATTCAATTCTTTCTGATCGAAGAGATACTTCAAACTCTTATGATCACTAAATACCTCAAATCTCAAACCAAACAAATAATGCCTCCAAAGCTTCAGCACAAATACAACGGCGGCCAACTCTAGGCCATGTGTCGAATAATTCTTCTCATGCACTTTGAGTTGCCTCGAAGCATAAGCTACAACTTGTTTATCTTGCATCAACACACCTCCTAAACCCATCAAAGAAGCATCACAATACACAACAAACGGTTCTGTCGGATTCGGAAAAATCAAAACAGAAGTTGTCGTCAATCTTCTCTTAAGCTCTTGTAAATTTTCCTCACACTTTGCATCCCAAACAAAAGCATGACCTTTCCTAGTCAACTGCGTCAACAACAATGATAACTTGGCAAATCCCTCAATGAATTTCCGATAATATCCTACAAAACCAAGAAAACTTCTAATCTCAAAAACTGATTTCGGAGCCTCCCAATGCGATACTGCTTCAACCTTCGACGGATCAACTGCAATACCTTTACTCGAAATCACATGACCAAGGAAACTCACTTCCTTCAACCAAAATTCACACTTAGAAAGTTTAGCATATAACTGCCTTTCTTTCAACATCGATAACACAATTTTCAAATGCTCGACATGTTCATCTTCACTCTTTGAATAAATCAAAATATCATCAATGAACACGACCACAAACTTGTCCAAATAAGGATGGAAAATCCTGTTCATGTATTCCATAAATACACCTGGTGCATTAGTCACACCAAATGGCATCACAGAATACTCATAATGTCCATACCTCATTCTAAAAGCAGTTTTCTGAATATCTTCAGCCTTCACACGAATCTGATGATACCCAGATCTCAAATCTATCTTACTGAACACACTCGCACCAACCAACTGATCCATCAAATCATCAATCTTCGGAAGTGGATACTTATTCTTGATAGTCACCTTGTTCAATTATCTGTAGTCCACACAGAGTCTCATAGAACCTTCTTTCTTCTTAACCAACAACACTGGTGCACCCCACAGTGACACACTCGGACGAATAAACCTCTTCTCAAGTAGATCTTTAAGTTGACTCTTCAACTCTTTCAATTCCGATGTGGACATACGATATGGATCCATCGATATTGGACTAGTTCCAGGGATTAAGTCGATCGTAAACTCCACTTCACGTTCCGACGGTAAGTCTCTTATTTCATCAGGAAAAACTTCCGGAAAATCACGGACAATTGGTAAAGCATCCATTGCTCCATGTTCACCAATTTTCAACGTTGCCATCAACATAAATACCTTTTCACCATCTTGCATTAATTCCTTCACTTGCTTAGCAGTCATAAACAAATCTCTTTCCTCATCAGGTTCAGGAAAAATAACTGTTTTGTCAAAACAGTTAATATAGACACGATTGAATTCCAACCAATTCATCCCAAGAATAACATCAAGTTGATCTAAGTGAAGACACACTAAATCAAATTCGAAGTCTTTACCAAAAATACTCAACGGACAATTCAAACACACATACGGGGTAGTTACCGAACCCATAGCAGGAGTGTCAATAACCATACCACCACTCATAACAGACAACTCAAGATTTAATCTCTTAACACAATCAAAAGAAATAAAAGAATGTGTAGCTCTAGTATCAATTATAGTGATCAAAGGTATACCATTAATGAAGCACGTACCTCGGATCAATCGATCTTCACTAGCAGTCTTCAATCCTGATAGAGCAAACACTTTCCCACTCCCTTGAGTCTTTTTTGGCTTATCACACTTGGTACTAATGTGCCCTTGCTCACCATAGTTGTAGCAAGTCACATTCGCACCGCTTCTGCACTCAAGAGCTTTGTGGTCTGGCTTGCCACACTTGAAACATTTCTGCTCCATACTTTTGCACTCAGGAGCACAGTGTCCTTCTTCACCGCATCTATAACATCTCACCAGAGTGGAAACTCCTCCCCCACTTGGCTTCTTGCCGTAACCAGCTTTCTGTTTCCCCTTATCAGTAGGAGTCACATACGGCCTCCCTCTAAGTTGTCCTTTTCCTTTCTTGTCACTTAAACTCTTATAGTGACTAGACCGAGCTCTACTATCTTCATCATAGATTCTGCTCTTGTTCACCAACTCAGAGAATCGCCTAATCTCCTGATAACCAACAACTTGCTTGATTTCAGGCCAAACCATTCACAAACTTAAGACACTTGGATCTCTTTGCATTAGCAGTGTTGTAATGAGGACAAAACTTAATCAATTCCTCAAACCTTGCGGCATACTCAGCCACAGTTGAGTTACCCTGCTTCAGCTCAAAGAATTCAATTTCCTTATTACCACGCACATCTTCTGGAAAATACTTCTCCAGAAATGCCTCTCTAAAAACATCCCAAGTAACCACAACCTCAACTTCTTCAAACCTCTGACGAGCGTTACCCCACTAGTCCTCAGCTTCCTCTTCGAGCATATGAGTGCCAAACTGCACCCTTTGTGCATATGAACAGTTCATAACTCTAAAGATCTTCTCAATCGCTTTCATCCGAATTTGTGCTTTGTCAGGTTCATGGGTTCCCTTGAAAATTGGTGGATTTTTCTTTTGGAACCTTCCCAAAGCATGAAACTCGTCTTCGGCGTTGTTTCCAATATTCACATTGGCTTGAGGATTTTGCCCAATCACTATAGCCAACCTCGTCAATGCCTCAGCAATCGCTTCATCATTCCTGCCTGTAACCATGGTTCTTGATTCCCACAACAAATCCTCGTTAGAACAACCATATGGATAGTGCTACACACGCATACCAAATGCATAAGGGAATGAACACATTAACAACTTGGTCAATTGATCGACCTGCTCTAATACCACTAATGTAACACCCCCTTTCTATACCCCTAAATAAATAAATAAATCATTTAACACGTATTAAAATTTCACAGAGTATAAATAAAACATGGTATAAAAGAGGTATGTCACATCATCACGAAATTAACACACAACACCTGCTCGATAAAAGACATGCAACAGTGGGGTAGTTTCAACAGAGGAACTTAGTCCCTACACCCACATTTCAATATTTAGAATTAAAAGTGGAAAATCTAAACATTGAATCACTTTAAACATGCTAATCATATAAATACATATCATTCAGTTTGATTCACCACATCATTCATGTTTACATAAACATTTTTCATCAGATACATATACAAATGTATCTCAAAAGAATGCTATACAATCCTAACTACCCGGTACTACATATCAGAGCTTAACCGACCAAAAGAATGAAGCTATACTTCACAAAAGACTTCCATCAAAGCTAATCTGCAATGCCTCATAGAGCATTATAAAACAGAAGAAGGGTGAGAAATATTATCATAATAATCAATGCATATAATCACATATTTATATACACAAGCATAGAATACACATATTCCACATTTCTCACCACAATTCATTATCATCATCATATACATCACAATATATGTATAAACAATTATGGATAATCACCAAACACATATCATCATGCACACATCCATAATCCTCAATTCAACAACACATACACAAGCATACATTCATATAACAATGATATTTATGCCATGTAACTCGATGCAACTCAATGCAACTCATGTCATGTGGTACCAACACTTGTTATCATTTTTTGGTTTTTACATTAAATTGGGTCTGTCCCCTAGACCGATAACAACAAAAGCCCATCCTCTAAGCTTTCAAACCCACCCTTCTAGGTTTGGGACAAGTCACTAGTCTCCATGAAACTAGCAAGCATTGCCTCTTGACTAAATGATGCATATGCAATCAACCAACAAATACACTTAAGGCCGTTCTCGCATCTTAATCCCATGCATTATCAAATAATTCATCACACAAGAATGATAACATGATTGTACACTCACACATCATATCAAAGCATTCATACTTTCAACATCATCATATTTATCAAGCAATGTACACATATTTAAAATATGTTCTCATGCATTATTCACAATATTGCATACATTCAACATGCATTTCACAATATTTCACAATCTAGGATTCACGCCATACGGCTACCCATAGCATATCACATCACAACAGTACACAAACTATTCATTTCTGATAAAGATTGAACACAATCGAACCAAACAATCAACATTGGATGGAAAAACACAAAAAAATGAAAATGTTGTCACGCTCGCTAGCTTGCTTGCCTAGCGAGCTCCTAGCGAACACTCGCTACCTGTTCGCCTAGCGAACAAGCTCGTGAAGACAAACAGAAGCTACTGTAAGGTGTCGCTACCTACTCGCTGCAGCGAGGTCCTATCGAATCCTTCGCTACCTCACTCGCTACCAGCGAACAAGATCAAATACATTTTGTCCAAGTCTGGGAACACCCGCTAGCTTGCTCGCTTAGCGAGTTGCTAGCGAAAACTCGCGACCTGCTCGCCTAGCAAAGGTGCTAGAGAACGTCTGCGATGTTCAAAACCCTCACTGTCTAAAACTCTCCAAAACTCCCAAAATCACCCGATTCAATTCCAACGAGTTCCAGTATTCTTAGTCTAACAATCCTCGACTAATCTACACCACTTATTTCGGATTCTAATCGTTAAAACCTTGATTCTACCGATTAAACTCATCTATGCCCTAGAATAGAAAATGGAGAAAAACATCCAAACAATCCAAACCAATCATACATAATCATATACATTGACAATATAATGATATTTCACACCCTTACCTTGACTAAATCGAAAGCTAGGAGTTGTTCTTGATGATTCCAAGCTTTTTCCCTTTATTTCTTCTCTATTCTCCTCTTCTCCTTTCTTTCTCTTCTCTTTCTCTTATGTTTTTTATCTTTTCCTTTTCTTTCTACTTTTCCTTATATTCTTTCCATTATATTTCCTTCCATTATATTTCTCCTCTCAATTATCTAACAATAATTCCAATAATTAAAAAAATCCAAATAAATCAATTATTTAATATGAATAATTAATTATTGAAAAAATTGGGTTGTTACAACTTCCACTCCGGAATGTCCAACGGTTGCATCAATCCACTAGGCTTTTGATGTTCCACCTTAGACTTTTGATAAGTTAAGCATGCATACACAAATTGAGCTACATCCCTCTTTAATCCGGACTACCAAAAGATTTTCTTCAAATCTTGATACATTTTATTCACTCCCGGATGAATACTTAAGTTACTTCGGTGTCCTTCTTCCAATATCATCTTTTTCAACTCTGCATCATCGGGAATACAAATACAACCACGGAATATCAAAACTCCAAAATTATCAACCTTGAAATCCTCATTCTCATTCATCATCAAATCAACGAACTTTAAATCCAACTTTTGCTTTTTACATACGGTTGCAAGAAAATCATTCGTAACATGTAGCATACAAAGTCTCACACCTCTTGGCGTCATTTCACAAACTAAACTCAAGTCTCTAAAATTCTCCAAAAGTTCCCATTCTCTCATCATCAATGCGGACATATGTAACAACTTCTGACTCAAAGCATCGGCCACCACGTTTGCCTTACCCGGATGGTAATTCAAACCAAAATCATAATCCTTCAAAAGCTCTAACCACCTTCTTTTTCTCATGTTCAATTCTTTTTGATCAAATAAATATTTCAAGCTCTTGTGATCACTAAAAACTTCAAATCTTGCACCATAAAGGTAGTGCCTCCAAATTTTCAAAACAAACACCACGGCCGCTAACTCCAAGTCATGTGTAGGATAATTATTTTCATGCACTCTCAATTGTCTTGAAGCATATGCCACAACTTTTCCATCTTGCATCAAAACACCACCTAAACTAGTCAATGAAGCATCACAATAAACCACAAATGGTTCCGCCGGATTTGGAAAAATCAAGATCGGAGTCGTTGTCAACCTTCTTTTTAACTCAATGAAACTCTTTTCACAATGAATATTCCAAATGAAAGCCTTTCCTTTACAAGTCAATTGCGTTAACGGAAGTGCCAACTTCGAAAATCCCTCAATAAACCTCTGATAATAACTCGCCAAGCCTAAAAAGCTTCGAATCTCTGTAACCGATCTAGGAGCCTCCCATTGCATCACCACATCAATCTTGGATGGATCAAAACTAATACCACTACCAGAAATAACATGTCCAAGAAAACTTACTTCCGACAACCAAAATTCACATTTCGACAACTTAGCATACAATTGTTTCTCTTTCAAAATTTGTAACACAATCCTCAAATGCTCTTCATGCTACTCTTGAGACTTAGATTAAATCAAAATATCGTCAATGAACACAGCCACAAAATGATATAACTGTTCATGAAAAATATGATTCATATATTCCATAAACACATTCAGCGCATTAGAAACCCAGAATGGCATCACGGAATATTCGTAATGGCCATACCGTGTCCTAAAGGCCGTCTTTTGAATATCCTCTCCTTTCACACGAATCTGGTGATATCCCGATCTCATCTCAAATCAATCTTGCTAAAAACACGCGCACCAACCAATTGGTCCATCAAATCATCGATCCTTGGAAGCAGATACTTGTTCTTAATTGTCACCTTGTTCAATTGTCGATAATCAATGCATTACCGCATACTCCCATCCTTCTTCTTTACCAACAATACCGGAGCACCCCAAGGAGAAACACTTGGCCTTACAAATCTCTTGTCCAACAAGTTATTCAATTGCTTCTTCAATTCTACCAACTCTGATGCCGATATACGATACGGTGCCATCGAAACCGGTCTAGTACCAGGAACTAGATCAATAGAAAACTCAACTTCTCTTTTCGGCGGTACATCCGTAATATCCTCCGGAAACACTTCTGGAAAATCACACACCACTGGGAACACATCGAGCTCAACTTTACTCTCCACCGACAATGATGCAAACAAACCGAACAATTGAGCTTCGTCTGCTAAAAGTTTCTTCAACTCTTTAGTGGATAGGAAACTCTCATCTTCATCATATTCCAAAGAAGGAAACCTCACTAACTTGTGATAGCAATCTATATGAACTCGATTAAATTGCAACTAGCTCATAGCCAAGATTACGTCCAATCTCTCCAACGACAAACACACTAAATCCATAATGAAGTCTTTACCATACATGGTCAAAGGATAACTTACACACACCAAAGACGTAGTTACCGACCCCGAAGCAGGAGTCTTAATAACCATCTCACCACCCCAAGATGTCATAAACAAATTCAAACGCTTAGCGCACTCATGATAAATGAATGAATGAGTCGCTCCCGTATCAATAATAGCAACTAAAGGCGTACTATTAATAAAGCATGTACCTTTAATCAAACGGTCTGCACTAGTAGTGTCCGTCCCCGCTAACGCAAACACCTTTCTGCCCGCTTGAGCTTGTTTCGGCTTAGTACACTTAGTACTAATGTGACCCACTTCTCCACAATTATAGCACTTCACTACATTCCTTCTACAATCGATAATAGCATGCCTAAGGCCTCCACAGTTAGAACATTTCACTACGGTCTTCCCACACTCAAATGATTTATGACCCATTTCACCACACTTGTAACACTTAACGGAACTGGAACCTCCTCCTCCAGATCTCTTATTAAAGTTTCCTCTATTCTTGCCCTTATCAACGGGTGTCACATAAGGTCCACTTCTAGCTTGTTGTTTTCCCTTCCTCTCATTCAAACTTTTATAATGTGTAGAACGAGCCTTGCTATCTTCCTCGAAGATTCTACAACATTCCGTCAAATCCGTAAACCTTCTTATCCTTTGATATCCCACAACTTGCTTAATCTCGGGACGCAAACCATTCTCATATTTAATACACTTTGAGAACTCAGCAGTATTTTCAGCATAGTGAGGATGGAATTGAACTAACTTCACAAACTTAGCAGTATAGTCCACCACAGACATACTACCTTGTTTCAGTTCAAGGAAATCCATCTCCTTCTTCCCTTTCACACTTTCAGGGTAATACTTCCTCAAGAACTCGGTACGAAATAAATCCCAAGTTATCTCTTCATCATTCACCTCAAGAGCTTGACGCATACCAACCCACCAATCGTCGGCTTCTTCCTTCAGCATGTGAGACCCAAGCCTCACTTTATTCCCCTCCGCATAGCCCATGACTCTGAAGATCCTTTCAATCTCTTTCAACCAAATTTGAGCACCATCGGGATCAAATCTTCCTTTGAAGACCGGTGGTTGATTCTTCCTGAACTCGTCATTAGCATACACATTCGGCGCACCTTGCACCGCCCTGGCCATTGCATTCAAAGCAGAAGCCATTGCATTGTCGTTTCTACCAGCCATATTCTGATCATTCCAGAAAATAACAAGGTTAAACAACAGTTTAACCATCACAACAACACGACAGACACAACTGACTCAACACTGCCTCTGATACCACTTAATGTAACACCCCAATTCTATACCCCCAAATAATCACATAATCATTTAGGCACATATTAAAAACTTCGTCAGATTATAATTATAAACATAGTATAAAAGAGGTATGTCACATTATACATGAATTTAAAACATTCAACACCTGCTCAACAATTGATATGCAACAGTGGGGTAACTTTGCAACAGAGGAACTTAGTCCTTACACCCACATCTCAATAGTTAGAATAAAAACGAAAAATCTAAACATTGAATAACATCAAACATATATATATATATATATATATATATATATATATATATATATATATATATATATATATATATATATATATATATATATATATATATATATATATATATATATATATATATATATATATATATATATATATATATATATATATATATATATATATATATATATATATATATATATATATATATATATATATATATATATATATATATATATATATATATATATATATATATATATATATATATATATATATATATATATATATATATATATATATATATATATATATATATATATATATATATATATATATATATATATATATATATATATATATATATATATATATATATATATATATATATATATATATATATATATATATATATATATATATATATATATATATATATATATATATATATATATATATATATATATATATATATATATATATATATATATATATATATATATATATATATATATATATATATATATATATATATATATATATATATATATATATATATATATATATATATATATATCATGAGTATGAACCACCAACATAATTCAGGTTTACATAAACATTCATCAACAAGATACATGTACAAATGTATCACAAAAGAATCATAATCATCCTAGCTACCCGGTGCTACATATCATAGCCGACCGACCAAAAGAATGAAGACACGCTTCATAAAAAGACCACCAGCATACCTACTCTGCAATGCCTCATAGAGCATCATAAAACAGCAGAAGGATGAGAAATATTATCATAATAACAATGCATATAATTATATATCTTAGCATAAAAATACACATATTCTACTTTCTCACCACAATTCATCGCCACTCACCCATATACATCACAATGTATATATATACTAAACCAAGCATATTCATCATGCATACCTTCACATTTCTTATCGTTCCACATAAACATACATATTCATGTTTATTCATTAATGCACAATTACAAAGATGATAAATGCAAATCATAGAGACCGACTCACGACTCTATGCAAATGCAATGTAGTACTGACTCAATCATCTCAAGTTCACTCAGGAACTTATTGGAACCATCGCTCGTAACCAATGTAACTCCCCCATCGGGCCTACGATGTTCACCAATTGCTCACACCTCACATAGGCACACAATCTGATTGCTCACACCTCACCTAGGCACACAATCGTTTGTAATCATCGTTGACACCTCACACAAGCACACGATGTTACAACGGATTCTCATTAGAATCACACAACACAAGAATGTACGCCATTATGCTTCACATACAAAATGACTCAAGACACTCTTGAAATGCATACATATTCATAATATATTCATGCATTTATCTTATACTTTCACATACAATCTATATACATTCACATCAATTATGCCAAACGACAATGAGCATCGCTTTACCACCTAAACGGCAACGAACTCTTTCACAATTAACATGAATTTACATTTAATTTAAACAATGCATTTATTTTCAAAAAGGCCACAATTCACAATAAATTCCACAATCTAGGATTCACTCCATAAGGCTACCCACAACACATCGTAAAACAACACGCACAAGCTATACGTTATATAACAAAAGCAAACTGCACGATAACACATCAATCACAGACATTCACGACGGTAACAATAAACACAATGATACGGTTTCAATTTTATGCTATAATTGAACCAGGTACATGCCTCAAAACCATTTTTCCTAGAAAGAGCATCTCGTTAACTTTCGAACGGGGTTCAAAACCGACTTACGGTTCAAGAGTTATGAATTTTCGAAGTTTTTCCAAAACAGAATTTTTCTGCATAAAGACTGCTATGAGTTTGAGTATTTTCGCCCGAAAATCTGACCGATTCAATTATTTTCTTTGAAACAAACACATACTCATTCATACCAAACATATAGTAATGATTTAGAACCATCAAACGTGAAATCTACGACTTTCGATTTCAATCCGAATCTTAAACCCTCAAATCTCCAAAAATGCAAAAACTAACAAAATCAACCAAATTCGATAAAACAAGCATACTCAAGCACGGCCTAACATTACCCAACACAACTACGCAATCTATTCTGACTTTCGTCCGTAAAAACATCGATTCCTCACAAAATATCAATTTTAACCTAGAACTCAAGCTATGGAAAACAAGAAAACATTCAAGCAAACACATACATAATGATATACATTGATAAGATAATAAGGTTTCACACCCTTACCCGATTAAATCGATTCCTAGAAGTTGTTTTGAAGATTTCCAAGTTTTTCCTCTTTTTCTTCTTTTTTCTCTTCTTCCTTTTTTTTTTCTTTTTTCTCTTTATTTCTATTTTCTTTCTATTTCTCTCCTATTTCTTCTTCTTATCTTCTTTTTTTTACACAAATTTAATTAATTCATTTTCTCACATCATTCTACACTTAATCACTTTTCTACCAATTTTACTAAATTTCTCACAAAAATCTATTTCCACTAAATTTCTAACTTATCATTAAATGAGAAATATCCAAAATACCCTTCATTCTAATTTCCCCGAAAACTCTCAAAAACGGTAAAATATCATAACATGTCAACATATCATATTAACACACCAATTTCACAAATAAAATAATTATCACTCAATTTAAATAAAAGACTCAACAAAATGGTAATAATCGAAATCGGGGCGTTACAGCTTCAATTCGTCTTACCAAGTTAGGTGAAACACCATCCTTTAAGGAAGGTTAAAAATTAGCATTAAGCCAAAGTTGTAGAAGCTAAATTGGGGCTAGATGTCGAAAAAATTTCGCGAAGGTTGTCTCGCTCTTTAAGTTCAAGAGAGGAAAATCCTAAAGATTGGTAGAGACAATCCAAGATTAATTTGCTGAGACAAACATTTCTCTATTCATGGAGTTGAGTAGCGAGTGGGACAAAACTCTTCGCTGCCTGGAGAGAACTAGAATAAAAATGAAGTGAGATATTCGGAAGGTGAGAAAAGAAATGTGTTCGTAGTCAGAAACCTCCCCTTCTTGTTCATGATGATCTTGGATGTAGAGGTGAAAATGAGCATAGGTGAAGGTGAAACTGGATTTAATCTTAGTCTTGATGTTGAGGTCAAAGGTCTCCCTAGTTGGTCGAAGACCAATGATGGAATCCATGTCAAAAAGGATAGAAGTCAACATCGCGGATTAAATTTGTTAGACAAAGCTTCCCGGAAACAAAGAGCGGCGATAAGCATGGTAACATTGTATCTTGGCCCAGTCCTTGATAACTGGATCAAGTCAAAATACCTTGTTTCTTCCAAAATTGCCCTTTCTCCCTCTACTCTATTCAGCCAGTTGATATAAGTTCACTATGAGTAGAAGGATAGGAATAAAAAACATGATGGGGTTTTTCCATGAAACCTAATTCAAAACCTTTATCTTGAAATGCACGAAGTTTGTAGTAAGGTAAATCAGGGAAAAACCATTTAATTTATAAGGCTTCATATATGATTTAGGCAGAGGATCCAGAAATGCATGTGTAGTACCTAGAATGGGGAAATGAATTAGTACCTAGTTAGCCCAAATGAAAGTTTTTCGTTCTCCATGGGTGGTTCCAAAATGTATGAGTGATTACCGAAGAAGACAAATCCATGAATATCAGCAACAAAAGGGATTGGGGTTTATTTTCAAATGCCAAAAGTAGAAGTTTTTTATTTATTTTAGAACTTGAGTAGAAAATAGGTGAAAATGGATATTGCAAAAATAGAAATTTCCAAGGGTATAGAAAAAGTGAACGGGGAAGTGGAAGAAACAAGAGAATAAAGAGTTATATGACCTTTAAAAAAGAGACTCTTTAAATATCCCTCTGAAAATAAAACACTTGCATTTTAACTTTTATTTTAAAGTACTACTAAGTAATGATTCCTTTTTAATATGGTTAATTTGTGTGGCCATGATAACCTCATAAATCTAGTTCATGATGGCGGATGCACGCACGTTACTCACTTGATGGCTAGGTCGCAATAGTCATGATAACGATGATGTACACAAAATAGTTTGAATAGTATTGTGAGATTACTAAATAAAATGCCACATTTCTGATATATTGAAAATATGGTCGAAGATGACATTTTTTGGGGGGGCATCTGTTAGCCTGAGATTTTTGACTTAGCATGTTTGAGAGGAAGTCGCACCTCAAAAAATATGACCTTTGGGATGGGATGCAGAAAAATAGCCTAAAGAGAGTCGCCACCGAACTTTATTCATTCCAGTGAAAGAATAGAAAAATATTGAGAAAAATATTGAGAAAATTTTTAAGAGATAAGAACATGGTCATCACAACCAAGTCCAAGGTTCGGGAGTCGATTACGCAAACGGAAATTATTAGCATCCCTCACATCTGTTGTACTCAACGGGAACCTCTTAGTTCGATTTTTGATGAATGTTAGCTAATGTTATTTGTTTTCTTCTAAGCGAGTAATGCAAGAAGGGTATAAGTAAAGGATATAGTTTCTAAAGGGAAATGGGTGATTTTTTATTAGGGTGCTCGCCAAGGATTGGGGTCCTTGTGCCTATGTATTCTCATTGCAAAGAAATCAGAGCATCTGTAGTTCAGACTATGGGGAAAGGTTTGGAAAAAGAAAAGGTAGAAGGTAGATGAAAAAGGTGGGAAAGGTGGAAAAAACAAAAGGTAGCTCGCCAAGGATTGAGGCCCTTGTGCCTACGTATCTTCATTCGGACGAGAATGAAGAATCATAGTGTTCATAGTTTGTGGTACTACCGGTTTTTGGTATGTTTTGGAGGTGATAATTGTTCAAACACGAGAAAGGAAACTCGTACCCAAACAATCAAGGATAGAAATCGAAGGCTCCAACCCCCCCCCCCTTTTTCACCTTTATTGAAATAGTTTTTATAGTTCTTATGTGTTTTTGAAGTTTGATTGAGAAAATCCACTTGTTGTTGGATCAAGAGTTTGTTTGGATTTTAATAAAAGCGTCTGGGTTATGAAAAGAGGTTGATGGCGAGGAAAAAGGCACTCGACTTACAAGTTTGAAGAAAATTCCACTTAACGTTGGATCAAGGGTTTGTGAAAGAGTTTGGATCGATCCTAGTCCCTAAGGGTGCTCCTAGTAACGAAACCATAATCAAAGAAAAGGTGAAGTGTGTGCATTAGGTTGATGGTGATGCTAAAAAGCAATCGACTTACAAGGGTGTTTTGAAAAGGGGTTCGACATCGGATCGAGAATTAGTTTGAAAATGGTTTAGTCTATCTAGTCCCTAAGGGTGCTCTTAATAAACAAGACTACAATCAAAGAAGAGTAAGAAAATTAAAGAGAGTACATCCAAAAGGGAGTGGGGTACATGTAAAGTACACGGGAGTGCCAGAAATAAATGGGATCGTTGTCAGGTAGCCTAAGAGGAACCGTGTGTGTGTGTGTGTGTGTGTAAGGTGTTCTAAACTAAGCAATAAACAAGAGTACAAACAAAATCTCCTCTGCTAGGTTTTATTTACAGGGTCCAAACTCCAGTGCTCGGGATAGTAACCACAGTCCACATATGTTTTTTAGGGTTTTGATAGTTTTATCATGTTTTTGTGTTTTTTGAATAAGATGAACAAGATAAGATGACAAGATGATAATATGAATATGAAAAATGATAATATGAACAATATGATAACAGTGATATATTGACAAAAAGGTAAAGCAGGAGAATAATGAAGAGAAATTAAAGCCAGTTGTTAGTTGTTAATTGTCGATGATCGGATGATCACTTTTTCAAATCGGGTCAACTGTAGCGCTATGTTAAGCAATCGTAGAATGATCTATAAGGAAGATCATGCTATGGGAGGTTGGTCAATCACAATATTTGTGCTAAAACACGGTAGAGAAATGATATGTAGATCATTCTCCAAAAATTGTGTCACATGAAAAGAAAAAAAGGGAACAGTCTCGTCTTAATCACAAACTTTCATTGATTAATCAAATGTAACCTATCACGATCCCAAAGTATAGAGAATTATCCCGATGATCATTCCCTACAGATTTGAAATAATGAAGGTTGAACCACCTCAACAATCAACATTCGTGATATTTAGACTTCATCGACCAAAATCGAAATGAAAATAAAATCGAAATCAAAAACCAAAATAAAATCAAAGCAAAATGGAAATGATAATAAATAATTAAAAACTTAAAAGTGACAAACTAAGACCAATCAAAACATTATAAAATAAATGTTTAAAAAATAAAATCACAAAGGAAATTAATAAATGGAAGAAAAAAAAGAAGAAAAAAAAGAAAGAACATAGGAAAGTGGCGCAGAAGTGAGTATAGGGTGTAATCAAGAAACCACCACGGGCTTAACAAAGCCCATCATACACTCAAAGAAAACGGATAGCAAAAAAAGGTGGTGAAATGAAACCACGACTAGCTTTTAAGCCGACAACCTATGACCAAAGAAGGTCGGGCACAACTAATGGAAAAGCAACCAACACATCGTATTCACACAAAAACCAAGTTTCTCTTCTTTATAAATGAAAAATCAGATTAAAAACGGAAAGGGTGTGAAATCAACAACGAGAATAAACAGAGATTGCATTTCTGTTTCCAACCTTTTTCGCTCTCTCTCGTTGGATTTGCTGCTTCGACTCGTTTTTGAAGGTTTGTGTTTCGTTTAATCTTTCTCTTGCGTCTCTCAAACTCGATATGTTCTCTGTTTCATTTTAGATCTCGTCGCGACTCCATTCAGTTTCCACTCACTCTCTTCTTCTCTTGTTTCTCTGTTGGTTTTGGTTTGATGATTTGGTTTGAAGGGTTGTTGGGTTCATGAATCGAAGATTACAGGTTTAAGGAAAGAGTTGAAGAAGAAGTTTTTGAATGGTTTTTTGCAAGGAAAAATACGTTTTATGCGTTAATGGTTGTGGAATTGGGCAGCATTTATTTGGCTGAGAAGAGCTTACCTTTTGAGAGTGAGGATGGTGTGATTTATAGAGAGTGGAAAGGATTGGAATTTGGGAAAGAGAGGAGAGAATTGTAACGTGAGTGTACATATTTATTTGTTGTGCATAACGGTTTTGCATGATGCTTGGAATGAAGGTTGTGTGTTGTGTATGGTTTGTTATTGTGGTTGCACATGGTGTGTTGCATATTGATATGGAAAGATAAAGGTTGTAGCGCGTTGTGTGATTATGAAAAAAAACTGAACTATATTTCTTAGCTTCATGGTCTTGCAATTGGTTTGGTGCGTAGAGTATCGTGGCTCATGGATGATATTTTGTTTGTTGGCTGCGTAGTGAATCACGACCATATGGTGAAGCATATTGGCCTCTGGTGTGAGGGTTTGTAGAAGTTTTGGATGGTTGGTATTGTTGACTTGTGAAGTGGCATGGTGCGTATTGCTACGTAAAAGTGAATATTTTACTTTAAAGGTTCCTATGTGTGGCTGAAGAAAAATTATGGTTGTGGCTAGTATGATGTACGAAAAGCTTGGAGCATGGAATGGGTTGGCCTCATTATTTTTTGTCACTTTGTATTTTGTAATATCGCATATTGTATATTATTTTTTTGGTAGACTTTACAAATGGGCTTTGAACTTTTTAGTGTAAATGGACTTTTAACATGGGTTTATTGTTTACATGATTTTTGGGGTTGTGTAATAACTTTGTAGCATTTTCTTAATAATGGGTTTAAACAACAAAAATGGTGATGGACTTTGACATTTGAATTTGAAAGTAGCTTATGAGTGAAATTGGGAAATGGATATTAAAATGGACATGTGGATAATGGTTTGAAGTGAATGGATTAATTTGGTTTAAAATAGATATTGAAAATGGTTAAGGATTTAAATGGATTGCTCTTTCACTAACCTCTCAACAACATATCTGCAACTTGACTCTTCCAATGAATCTCTGAACTTATGACCAACATTAAAATCAATTTGAACTTGTCTGAATCAATCTACAGCTTGCACAGTTAAACTAATGCAACTTTAATCGTGATGAACCAAAAACTTTATTATGAAATAATCATGCTTTGAAAATAGAGGGATTATGAATTAAGATATGAACTTCAAAATGTTGCACAAAACCCTAATCAAATCCTGATGATTCTCAACCATGAAGCACTTGCTTTGGTACAACTTGATAATCTGGTCCATACACAGATGACTTGACTTGGCACAGACCCTAATTAAAGTCTTAGACACACATCATTTGAATTATGCACACCCTGACCTTGATCATGAAACAAACTCTTGTCTGACCAAGATTATACCAAACTTTCACTTGAAATGAAAACATCACTGCACACACTTGTCCTGATAAACCTTAAATGAACCTCAATTCAACCTTGTGATACCCTGAGTTTGGACAACAAGCAGAAGCGACATATTTTTTTTTTTTGATTTTTGAATGATGGTTGGTAACAGAAACACAAATGGTATACAGGTGAAAGTAATATATAGGTAGGAAAAAATTAGGGTATGACAGAATGTAGATGTGAGATAAATATACAAGCTAAGTATAGATAAGCTAAATCATGTTTTCGACACCAAAATCAAAATATTTGACATGTGGGTTTTTTGACAAAGGCAGTTTGATGACTTGAAGTTGTTTTTTATAGCAGTAGCGGTTTTGCAGCAGTTCAACAATTGAAGACACATGAAAGTAAAGTCGAGCACAAAAGTCCACGTAACAGGATACATGTAGGATGGTGAATAAGTAATCATCGTTGGCAATTAAACAATGTATTAAATATATAAATAGATTTCGTTTCTAGAAGAAGGTTTCACATTTTCATTTTGTTCTCTTTAGAATTCATACATTTGAGTCATAGAAATAAAGAATTTGTGAGAAATATATGAACTTGTGCCCTACTTTTAATTTAAACATTTTTACTCAATTGCTTTTAGTGTCTTTCTTCATTTACTTTATCCTTTCAAACAATTCTGCATTTCACTTCTTTAAATTCTTATCCAATGTTCTAAATTCAAACATAGAACCTTTAAGAACAAATACACTTTCTCAAACTTTTCACACATGTCCTTAAATTTTTTTCAAATTTAATCTTACAAATGAATTAAAACTCGTGATTTGTTTACTAAAAACATCAGTAAATACAACCATAAATAAATAGTATTACAAATGTGTCATTGTCTTTAAGAGTGTTCAAATACAAAGTTGGTCATGTTCTCGAGAGAATTCGAAACAAGTTCAGAAATATATGAATTAATTTAATTTGAATTTGAACAATTTTGCAATAAAGCTCAAACTGAACCAAAATGAAAAACAACATATCAGTTTGAATTGAATTGATCAAGTACACTATAAACAAATATATTTAAAAAAACGAAACAATTTTACATAAGACTTTACAAAATTTCATAATAAAAAATATCTAACACAGCTTTTGAGTATGTAATTAGGCATATGCATATAACGACAATAAAATAATTGAATCTAAATTTTGTTAAATATAACTCTTAATTTTTTTCTCCATATAGATAGTGAACAATACAAATGGCGCTTTGTTTTATTTTTTTTTCCGAAGTTGAATATGTTTGATACAATTTTAATTGATATTTAAGATATACGAATCAATTACAGTACATGTAGATGAACTTGCAGGTAGAAAATATTTGAAATCGATTACCTGAATCAATTAACATCAATGTTTTATTGGGTTTATTCGGTTTTTACCCAAACCTAAAAATGCTCAACCCAAACACTACGAATTAATCTGATTTCTGGTTTGATTTAAATTTGCACAAACCACTAAACACCCCTAATGGTCATCCATAAGGACAGTTTATGGTTCGGTTTAAAAAGAAAAACATAACTGGAAAAAACCAATTATTATAACAATTAGATCAAAAGAACTTTAGGCAGCAGAACTGAGTCTGTGTCCGTGTAGTAGCAGTCATTATTAAACCAAACCGTCAATGGTTTGTCTCAAACTGAACTGATGTAAAAGTTCAATTAGTCATGCTTTTAAACAGAACTGATTCTTCGAGAATCAAACTGCATCAAACTGCTGAAATTAACTAATAATTAGGACTGTTAAAAATAAATTAAGAAAACCTAAAACCAAACCAAATCTAACATTAGAATTGTTTAAATAACACCAATAACCTAACCAAACCGTTTAAATCGAACTAAACCAAAAATACAGGTTATAGAATCACTGTGTGCAAGCTTTGCATAAATATTAGTAGGTAACATTACAAAAGTAGTATAGCTGATGAGCTCAAGGAAATCCTTATACAACGATTCGGTATGTAATATATGTGCCTGCAGTCTCACTTGGCCGGGTTATCCTGACAACTTGTCCACGCTTGAGTCCATAATATCTCGCAACAGGATCCGTCACAAGCATTCTAGGTAGCTGAGAAGCAGCCCAAAAATATTAGATCTAAGTTTGTAGTACAATACTACTATAATGGCAAATAAGAGACAATATATGTAAGGGTGGCAAACGGTCATGCCTGTCTCGCAAAAACGCGCAAAAATAATAAGGGTGAGGCGGGCATGCGGGGTTTGCACCCCTAAATGAAAAAATTCTTCTTAATGCCCGTGCCCATGAAAAATGAAACGTGGCGGGACGAGGCTCATTTTGCCACTCCTAAATATGCAGCAAATCAGACATGCTCTGCAGGCCAGACTCATTTTGCCACCCTTAAATATATGCATACAAGACCAATACATCTATAAGATAAAGAATGAAGGAGCTAACACTAACAATTGCAAAGCTAAACTTTCACTATGATTGAATGAATGAATACAGTCCAAATTTCGTAGATACATTGTTTATCTAGAAATGGATTAATAGTATCACTTTTTCTGTCATTCCATTACGTGCATTGTTCAGTCCAAGATGCATGTAATAGAACTTCAATGAGTTTCAAGTGAACTAAATTTCTGAATTGAAAGATTTTCTTATTAACTATCCAGAGGTTATTTTCCCATTTCGGTATCATCGCATTTCAATGCAGAATTAGTATCTTAACTAACAACAAGCATATCAGAAGTTCTCATCTATATGAAAATTAGATGTAAACAAAATTATTCAATATAAAAAAGTATAGAACACTGACCTGAGTTTCTTTGACAGTATATGTCTCGAGCAAGTTTTCCTTCTCAGCCTTGGTGAGCACTTGATGTTCCGGCACAAGCTCATGTTCTGTTATGTTCACCAGCAGTTCATCCTCCTACACAGCCACCGGTTACTTCAACCATTAACAACCACCTACACAGACACATGAAGAAATCTATCTATCTATCTATTTATCTATCTATCATCTATTCTACTGCAAGGAATAAATGATTACCAGAAAGACTTCAATACGGTGTTTAGAGGTCAAGTCCCTAAGATAGATTTGCGCAGGGCCAGATGGTTTACTTTGACAAACAAGGATGGATCTCTCGACTTTCTCTCTCTCCATACATTCACGAATATCTGTAATAACTCTGATACCGAATTTGGAACCACGGGCAAAGAAAACAAGGATTTGGTCGGACGGATCGTCTTTGCTAGTTTTGAGATAAGTAGGGACGTTTTCCTTCTTGTCACTGTCAAACTTTTCTTTGAACTCTTTCTTCGACATGTCTACCTCAGAGTCTAGGACAAGGTAGTTTCTGTCTCTTAACATTTGTAAAATTGTTCTGTGAACTCTGTATAGTTTGGTTATTTCTTCCTCTGAAAACTCCATCTTTATGTCTTTTTAGTGGCGAATAAACTATAAAGCATGAATCAATATGAAAATCATCATTTGGTGTATATAAAACTTAATTTGGAGCATAAACAGAGAAAATTGATTATCAACTAATTCAGCTCTTAAAAATTGTATGATACAAGAGGTATTAAAGTACCTAACAACAGAAAGAAATCGATTCAATTTGCAATGAAAAAAAGAAATTCAAGAGAAACCTAATATGGAGAAAATCAATTTAGGTTGAAGAAAATAAAGAAAAATTACAAATAAGAAACGAAACAAAACAACATCGCAGACTTGAAGAGGAGAAAAACTTACAGTTGCTTGGGGAGACGGAGACGGAGAGGAGGTGTGGGGAGGTGCGGGAGAGTTGCTTGGGTGGGGAGATTTCGCAAAAGGCAGTGAGGGTTAGTGAGGTTTTAGGTTTTTTGTTACAACGAGGGTTTATGTTGAGGGTAGTTTTGTCCAAAACTGAAATATTATTATTGTAAAAAAAAATTAATAAGTAGTTTAGTTTAGTGATTGGACATTTAAAGCTGATTTACTATTCAAAAGTGAACAGATGAGATGTAAATTTGCGTAACTGCATTTAGAGGTGGAATATATTTGGTTTGGATCAATTTTTTTGTTTTGTCATAAAAAGGTTCGAACTCATAATTTTTCCATCGGTTTGGTTTGCTTCGGATTTTAATATTTTTCAAAAATAGAATCAAATTAAACTAATCGGTTTGATTCGGTTTATTTTGGTTCAATTGATCGATTTAGAATGTTTTTTTCAAACATTATACTAATCAGTCTTCACTATCGTATTTTTTTTGGTATATTTCATGTTATTATTATTTTAAATAATACATTTCATGTCATTTTTATTTCATTTTTTATTTTTTCAAACAAATTACAAGTTTCTTTTAAACATAGGAAAGAGTGACATGATTTCCATTATTTACTATCAAATATAAAAGTTGATATTTGACATCAAAAAGTTAAAAAGAGATTTGAAAGGCAACTAAAACAACATTATAATAATGTCATCCAAAAGCTAATACGCATAACATAACCAATGTCACACTTAAAACAGGTGATAAAATTATCAAGACATAAGCTTAAAGACAAATAAAACAAAAGAAAACACAAAATGCATGATTATTCAAAATATGAAATGCGTGATAGAAATGCTCCATAAGATGTTCGACCCGACGACACAAAAGTTCAACAATTAAATGTCCTCCACAACCTCTAGGCATTGGCCTCACTCCATGATGCCAAACATGTCCATGATTTCCAAAGTAAAGTTATATAAGATTTGACTAAATTTTGGTAAAACATAATGTTAAACAAGATGTTCTAATATGAAGAAATCTGTAAAGAACAATATGTCTGACAAGATATCCTATCTTGAGGACTCGACATCTTGGTCTGACACAACAGGTTTGTTGCAGATCTGTTTCAAGATTTAAGGCGCAATCAGAACATGGATCAAGGAATGATTGGACAGAGATTTCGAAGCCCATGGACAGTTGAAAATTATAAAAGGAAGACCAAGACCTAGGGCAAATCATTAGTCCTTGTTAAAAATTTTGTAAAGCGAAAATAAGGGTTTAGGTTTTTTAGAGTAGTGTGTTTTTCTTGTATTGCAAGTCGCCATTTGTATCAGTTTGATACATTATGGTAGACATAGTTTTTCATATTGTTCTTTTAAGCAAATTTCTTTTACAAATGGTGGAAAATAAAGGTTGAGGTAATGAATTGTATATTGTTCTTGAATGAAGCTTTTAAGCAAATTCAAGTATTAGTGTTAGTCAAGAGTATTGACTAAATATTGTGTTGAAATGGTTATCTTTCAATTGAACAGTTTAATACAATCACCGGAGGTTGTGACTGTTTGATACAATCAATACCCTTTTATATGATGACCAAATTCCTTTAGTCAATAGTCATCATTTGTATCACTTAATTCCTTTTATATTGTGACTAACACTAATACTTGAAAATAAGCGTTGAGGTAATGAATTGTATATTGTTCTTGTAACATCCTTATTCTACCCCATAGATATTACAGCAAAATAACACGGATTTCAGAGTAAAATATTAACTTTCATAAGAAGCCACAAAGGGGCGTACATTTCTCAATGTCTCAAAATAAGTCAATGCTCCGTAACACACGGGTTTTCTTAAAATACATCAAAACATCATAAACAGCGGAACTCAAAACATAACTCAATGTTTTCCTCATAAGGGAAAGTTAGCAAAATAATTCAACGGTATAAAATCAACTCAAAGAACCCAACCCGATGTTACATATCAGAGCAAGACCCTCTAAGTTAACCAAAAGGCTAACAACTCTAAGACTTCAAAAATGCTCCTCGGCGGCATCCACGGCTAAACTTGGTCATCTGCATGTTACCCACGTAGAGGTAACATTCAAACAGGCAGGGTGAGTAAAACAATTCATAATAATCAATGTATAACAATTAATGCATAAATGGCATCATATTCATATTCAACACATTCATATCCTTCAATAGGCCTCGAAGGCCACAACGTCATAATTTATACACAAAGGCTCATAAATG
This sequence comes from Lathyrus sativus, assembly GCA_963859935.3. NCBI lineage: Eukaryota > Viridiplantae > Streptophyta > Magnoliopsida > Fabales > Fabaceae > Lathyrus > Lathyrus sativus. The sequence continues at coordinate 505,838,769 of OZ012735.1, read as the reverse complement.
CAAATGCAACATAGACTCAATGCATGTGGTACCAATTGTCGCTTCCGCGAAAATAAGGTGCCGGCAAAACAGAAGAGTCGCCACCTTTCGTTATTTATCCCTCAGAACGGGAAAGGAAACAATCGGAAAAACCTGACGAAAAGGGGTAAGACAAGGTCATCGCAACCGTTGTCTGGGTTCGGGAGTCGGTTACGCAAGGGGAAGGTATTAGCACCCCTCACGTCCGTCGTACTCGACGGGATCCACGCTTGTTGTGTTTACTGGACGAGTTGGTTTATCTATCTACCTATCAAGGCTGGCTTAAAAAGAAAAGAAAAATGACACGGCAAAGCGTCGCACTTTATGCCTACGTATTCTCATCAGAGAATGAGAAATCAGAGTCAACGTAGTTCGGCCTACGACGGGTTATGGGGAAGGTGGCTCGCCAATACATCAGTATTGTGCCTACGTACTCTCAACAGATATGAGAGATCAGAGCTTACTTAGTTCGGGTTAATATGGATTATGGAGATTCAGATTCATCTGTTTTATCGAGTAGGGTTAAACAGCAATTCCAGCAGTTAGGGACAAAGCCTGTTTGCGGTGGCGCTGAAGTTTAACGACACTCTTTTCTTCAGAAAAACTTCCTTTGAATTATGGGCCCACGAGGCAAAAAGGTTTGAAGTTTGTTTTCTGTCTTTTATGGAAGAAGTGTTTTTTATTGTGTTTGCAATTTCAATCGCACTAAAGACTATGACCTGAGAGTGAATGTGTCACATGTCACCCAAAGGGTGCCATACTAAACATCCAGACTGTTGAAAAGAAGCTCTCCAACAATCCTTTCTCAGATAGCTTAAGGATCGTAACGTACGAAAGAAATCATTCATGATTACTGTATCTTAAGCTGTTTTGAGATGAGAAGAGAACAGGCTCAACTACGGGGAGACTATCAAGTCCTAATGTTGTCATGCCAAGGATTCATCCTATAGTTGAAGTTTGAAACTGGGAACTCCTAGAAGTTATCATGCATAGGTTTCAACCTAAAGTCCTATCATCACTTCCTTATCAAAGGAAATGAGAGTCCTAAGGGATCATATCAATGATAAACAGAAACAGATAAAGCATCAGCTTAAACAGTAAACAGATATATAGTAAACGACCGTAAAATGCATGCAATGCAAGTGAGGGAGGAAATGTGTGTGGGGTGTCAGCCTCCACAAGCTCATCTCAACCTCAAGCCAGATATGAATAACAGTAATCATACTGAAGACATAACAACATGCTATCAAGCAAAATACAGTAAACTACAATCATACAGAAGAAATGAAATGCTATCAAGCAGAACAAACCACATGGGCAAAGGAGCAGGGCTCTACCGAATACCCGCAAGCAAAGCCATACACTAACAATACAAGCAGAGGGAGCAACTCAACCTCTAGTGCAATCATGTTCCTAGATTAAAGTCAGTCTAATCATGAACTTATTCTAATGCATCAAGCAAGTCAAACAAGGCACATCAGCAATACAGAAAAGAAAACAGACAAGAAAGAAAAAAATCAACCACTCCCTGTTAATTCTAAGCTTCAGCTCTTCTAACAGCAAACTCAGTCTTCAGACTTCAATCACCCTTCAAGGCTATCAGCTTCCATGACAAATATCAATTTGCTTCTCCAGGTTTCAACCCTTCAACATAAGTTTCAACTTAATCTTCTTCTTCAAGCTTCAGCTTTTCAGTCAACTCCACCCTTAGGCATCACTCTTAACCACAAGTATCAACTTGCTTCCTTCAGGCTCTCAATGCATCAGTGTAAGTGTCAACTCATCCTTTATTCCTCAAGCCTCAGCTCTACACTCAATCTCAATTGAATCCTCTGCATAAGTACCAACTTAGTCTTCAAGCTTCAGCTCTCTTTGCTTTACCAGTATCAACTTGGTCTTCTCCTTTTACAAGCTTCAGCTTCTCTGAGTAGTCTTCAATCATCTGGAAGTGTCACCTTCATCCTTCAATTCTTTAAGCAAGGAATTCCTCATTCTTCACTCAATCTCCATTGGATCTTCAAGTATCAACCTGTTCTTCTTGCTCTTCAAGCTTCAGCTGCAATGGCAATGCTCAAGGAATCATCCTCTTCCACACTCTTCAATGAAGTCCTCATCTTCACACTCAAGTCTAACATCTTTCAAGATACTCAAACCAGAACACAATTGATTTAACAGAATGAGAGGAAATGACAAACAGCTTACTGACAACCAAAGGAAGCCTGTAAGGGTTCATCATTAGGAGAGACTGGTTTCCTCAAAGTTCTACTTCCCAGATAAAGCCACTCATCCCTCCAAAGGAGGGATGTGAATATCTGAGAAAGACTTTTAGTCATTGGGAGGAATGGAAGCACAAGATGCTTTCCATATTTGTGAAAGAAATCATTCTAACTATAAGGCTCTCCCTATGGCTCCTATTCCCTAAATCTTCATCAGACACCTTCAGGCACAAACAAATCTAAGCTCCAAGCAACTTCAAGCAACCTCTCCTTGCCTTCCACTTGTCTTCAATCTCAACCAAAGGCCAACAAAGCAAAAACCCTAATCTAAGGGGACTAAGGAAGTTAAACTAGTTGAATTAGTAAGTTAGGATCACCTAAAACCTAGTACTAAAGTTAGTCCTAACTAAAATACTAAAACCAATTGTAAAATTCTACAAAAATTACTATGGGAACCTAGGTCAATCATGACTCTACCATATTAATTTCAGAGATCAAATCATCAAATTAGACCTAGAACTAAATCCTAGATTACAAGGTATCAAACCTAAACCCTAAAAGGAAGCACCTAAATATCAATCTAGAAAGCACACCTATTTTCATCACAAAAATGTGAGAAAAATTCTATGGGATCATACATGTCTAACCTAATTGCACACAAAAAATTAGGCTCAAAATCATCACCATGAGATCAAACAAAATTCCACAAAAAAATGCATCAAACATAATCATTTTAATATCAATTAAAATATAAAGTTCCAATAAAATTAGAAATTACATGAAATGAAAATATTTTTTCTTTAAAAAATAATAGACTCAATCATGAGTAGAATGCAAAAAGAATGGGTTCAATTGGATTAATTTTCAATTAATTATGATTTTTACAAAAACCATGAATAAAATGAAAAAAAGAAGAAAATCCAATTAAAATAAACAAACACACGGTGCAACTAGCAATCAGATTCAGTTAAAAGTCTGGGTTGGGCCATCAGGGGTGTGTGAATAACACTAAATTCACTAAGCCCAAAACGCTGAATAAATGAAACGCATCGTTTCATCATCAGAAATCCTTCACAAATCAGAATTAAAACGTGGCCCTTGGATCATCTCCCAGTCAAAGGTCAATCCATCATCCAACGGTACAAACTTCATCTTCAACCTTTCAAACCTCTAAGCTTCGCGCCCAGCTCCGGCCACCACCGGTGGAGCTCCGGTCATCCCCTTCAACACTAGTTCTCCCTAGAGGCCTCCAATCCAAGAGGTCAAAACATGAAACTCATCCCAAATTTTGCCACGAGTTCAACCATACCATTAACTTCCTCTAAAACCTCAAGAATCATCATATTCCAATCTCAACCGAAAATGGTAGTTCTCCTAATTTGTCTCTAATTCATCAATTAATTATTTGGAATCCATCCTACACCATTCTACAATCAATCTAGCACCTTAATTCAACCTAATTCTACCTAAATCATGCTATAGGAAGAGAGGTACCAACCTGAAAATTCTTGAGTAACAGATGCACGAATCCTCCAAATCAAGCTCCCTAATCTTCTGGACACGATCAAGGAACCTTCTTCTTGCTTCTGTATGCAAAAGAATCAATGGAAAGTGCTTGAATCTTGGAACCCGATAGTGATTTGCAGGTGCTGAAAATCACTTGCTCATACACGATCTAGCCACCAATTCTTCTTGGAAATGATCTGGAATCACTCCTTGACATCCATGGAAGAAGTATCAATCAAGAAAATGAATGGAAATTGAGGGATTTTGTGAAACCGATTGCACTTGCAAGCTAAGAAAACTCAATCTCAAACTATGCTCAATCCTTCAATGATCACCAACCCCTTCAATGGATCCACTCTACTCCTTATATAGATGAAGTTTGGATGATCTAGAATCCTCTAGACCCTTCCAATGAGATTTTCCACTTCTCATATCATGAGATTTCCAATCATGTATCATGCCATGCTCAATTCTGTTTCCCTTGGTACAACCACTTGTTCTCGTCCCAAAATCTCCCCAAGTGAGATATTAGAGGTGTTTAGCTTGCAAAACGCCTTGCTCATGCCTTGATTTTGAGTTTTGCAAGTGTTGATTAATATGCAAGTAAGTGCTTTTCAAAGCAAGTCCATAGATTGAATCTCAACTCAAAAATGTGGCTAAACCATTGTTTTTAAAATGTTTTATAGAGTCAAAATGATATATTACATACCATGGTTTGGATGTGTAGGTTGAAAATATCAATTTCCAACTTTGGTTTATTTAACTTATGCCTTTATTTTAGGTCATTTTTGCAACTTTGAGCTACAAGCCTTTCCAACATCTCATGACCTCCTTACTAGCCTTAAAACATCATTTTGAACAAGTTTGATGTTGAAGATTTTTCCATTTGAAGCTTGGAAATAGGAGTTATGGCCTTATACTTGAAATGATCTGTAATCTCCAAATGACCAAAATGCCCTTAACTTGTCAAAGCCATAACTTGAGTTCTACAAATCCTATCAAGGACTTCTAGTACTCTATAGAAATATAAGAATATAAGGAACAACATTCATGTTGACCAAAAGTTCATAGGAATCATCCTTCTTGGGCAAAAGTTTGATGCAAGTTGGGTGACTTTCAAGGACCCAAATTCACATACCTCAGATGACCTGTAACTTGTCAAAGTCATAACTTGAGCTCTACAAATCCTATCAAGGAATTTTAGTACTCAAATTAAATCTAAGAGAAAGATCTACAACAATCATGTTGGGGGTAAGATGAGATGACAATCACATATTGAGCTAAACTGCCTTGAAGATAGGGGTCAAACTAGGGGATTTTACACTGTCAAGCCTTAGAAACCCTAGCTTGAAACTTCTCAAACTCTTCAATCATGATGAGTTGACCTTGGAATAATCCTTATAGCATCTCAATGCATCAATCCATGATCACATGGCTCTTGGTTTAGGTCTCAACCCTCTCCAAATCATCAGTTGACCTAGGGTTGACCCAGTCAAACCCTAATTGCACCACTCATGGCTGAGTCTTCTTAATCTTGCACAATGACCTGTCTAGGCCTCATGATGACTTTCAAGACATCCCATAAGCTCCCTCAAGGCTTCAAGTCTAACTTCATGGCTTCAGAATCATCTGAGGAGCTCCCACAACTCTCAAGTTAGGAGGCACACAACCTTGGTTTCAACCATTCTCTCTGAGGATCTTTTGACTTCTCTGACAAAGATATCAACCCTTGAACACTTGAATAACCTTCTCGGCTAGCTTAAAACTCTTGTATAGCTCTTGATTGGTAGTCATACCTCTTAATCCCCTGCATACATGTCAATGAAATGCAAATGATAATGCTAATGTGAATGAAATGAAACATAAGCTAGGTAAAGAAATGTTGGTCAAATTTTGGGGTGCAACAGTTGCCCCTATTCAAACGGCTTGAACCTGACTGGGTGAGAAGCGAAAGGCTCTCAACCAATCAAGGTGCGAGACGGTTAAATACCGACAAACCCGGAAATTTGCCAACTGCACAAGTACACGGTACTCTGATGGGAACAAATCTTCGAAAACTGAAATATTAGTTGCACGACAACTAGCTGGGGGAGTGGTCACGCGGTAACCGGCGATACATGGTCGATCATGCCATCAGGCATCAAAATTCCTTGGGACTCATCAGGTCAACAATCAAGTTAATCATGCCGTCGGGCATTCAAAGAAATATTTGGGCATCAGCCGGACTTCATCAGTAAGTCGGGAATAGAATTCTCGGTCAATCATGAACCAGTTGGGGATATCCAAACTTCTGCCATCAGGCACTCCGCATCAGCTGAGGGAATTGCTTCGTCAATATGGTTGGACTTCAATCATCAAGTCTTCAAGGGAAGTTTCAACTTCGCTGCTCAGAAACCTACTAGGGATGACACATCTCCGCTGGGGATTCTGGAGAACTATCAAGTAACTCTGCTTCGGGGGTCCAGAAATCATTCTGGGCGAATCACCTCTGCTGAGGACATCAAGAATCATCTTGGACAAACAACTCCGCGGGGATTTCAAGAATCATCCTGAACCAATAACTCTGTTGGAGATTTTGGGAATCATCCTGAGCGAACACTTTGTCGGGGACTCTAAGCGTCAACTTGAGCAACCAACTCTGGCGACTGCACTGGGGATTTCAAGAATCATCTTGAGCAACGACTTTGCTGGGGGATTCAAGAATCATCTTGAGCAAGCGACTCTGCGGAGGAACACCTGCAAAACAAGAATGGTAACGACCTATCTCATGTTTAGTATGCATATGCCGCAATGCTCCACACGGTGGAAATGCTACGTATTTATGATAAATGTTGTGCAATCATGCAAAATGCTACGACCCCGTCAGCAAAATAAATGCCGACGAGAGAATCTTCCTGTCAAGGAGAAAGAACCACTCTGGTGGAGGAAGGAATCATCCTGCCACGGAGAAAAGGTCACGCCGATCTCAATCGGACTCCGCACGGGGAAGCAAACTTCAGTTGACTGCTGCAGGGGAACGAAGCTTTACGAGAACCCAGACCTGCTGAGGAAAGCGATGTCAATCGCGGAAACAAACTGCACGGCATTCGCAGCCAGAGCTTCCTGGAGATAACGACTCCGGTGGGGAAAGACGGCATCAGCTATTCAACACTCTACTGGGGAAAACCAATCATGGCCCGAACGGCTTCCAAGGACTCGGCTCTCTTGGGGATCTGCAAACTCGGTTGGGGAAGAAGGAATCATCCTGCTTACAGGGGAGAGTACGATTTTGCGGGTAATTTCAATTCTGCTGAAGACTTCAGTTTGGAACTATCAATTGCTACACACTCCAGTGAATAGCCTCCTACGCGACCTGCACTTGTGACCTGGTGCTGGGGGATGAACACACGCTTTGGCGCTTGACTCAGCTGGGGAGATGTCGTTCCTTCAGGATACATCTGATTGGGGAGAGAATCTTCTCTGCCTGGGGAGACATGTCAATGCTTACGATCTCACGTTCAGACTCTGCGGGGAGAGGATGCTGAACTTTGCTGGAGAAGAAGGAGTCATCCTGCCTGGGGACGCATACGGCAGACTGTCTGGTACATGCTACACCTGTAACAACACAAACAAACAGACAAGATGCCCTTCTCAAAGGGACCTATCAAGGTTATTATCTCGTGACAATGTTCAAGTAATTCATTGTTTCAACAATCAGTGGCCTAGGCCAGTAAGTTTATGTATGCGCATTTTGCCAAAAACATCGGCGTTCTTTTTCGCAAACAAAACAAATAAATGCTAAACCGACAAACAGAATTGCTGAATAGTATACATTTTATTGATAACGAACCCCTGAATGGGCAAAAATGTTTTACAACAGAGGCAAGCTCCTGGAATGAGGAAGCCGCGCAAAAAGGTAAAAACATAAATATACATCAGTATATACAAATGTCGGCAACGAGGCGTAGACGAACACCATGAGTTGATCCCTCTATGACCCACTCGACTTCGATACTTCTCCGACGCTTCATCTTCATAAGAGATTGATTCAGATAAACGGCCCTCAGGTCTTCCAAACCACTAAACAATGAAAGTCCACACGCGGAACGTAGTCATTTGCTTTTTCAAATCCCTAACTTTTGCGTGAACCGCCCTTTGCGGGTTTTCAGTTCACCGGGATACCCTTTTTTGCCAAAGCCGCCCATCTGGGTTTTCGACTTTGCGGGTGTACATTTTTTCAATTTATATCCCTAATTTTTGCCCGAACCTTTTTCCTTTTTTATGGTTCGCCAGGATGCCCCATTTTTGGCTGGATACTCTTTTTCTTTCCAGCGGATCATTTTTAAGCAAAGTATTTTTTAACTGCGTCCGCGTTCACCGGGGATGCAAAATCTTCACCATCCATCGTGGATAACAACAAATCACCTCCCGAGAAGACCTTGCTGACGACGTACGGACCTTCGTAATTGGGAGTCCACTTGCCCCGATGATCGGAGTGTGGAGGAAGAATCTTCTTCAGGACGAGATCACCCGTCTAAAAGCTTCTAGGACGCACCTTCTTATCATAAGCTTTCTTCATTCAGCTCTGGTACAGACGACCCTGCGCAATCGATGCCAACCTCTTCTCGTCCATCAGACTGAGTTGGTTCAGTCGGTTCTTAATCCATTTTGCCTCATCGAGTTTCACATCAACCAAAACTCGCAAAGAAGGGATCTCCACTTCTAACGGTAGGACAACTTCCATACCATACACTAAGGAGAAAGGAGTTGCCCCGGTTGACGTACGTACTGTCGTACGATAACCGTGCAGTGCAAATGGCAACATCTCGTGCCAATCTTTGTAGGTCACAACCATCTTCTGAATAATCTTCTTGATGTTCTTATTGGCCGCTTCAACGGCGCCATTCATCTTCGGCCGGTAAGGAGATGAGTTGTGGTGTTCAATCTTGAAACTCTGGCACAGCTCCTTCATCATCTTATTATTCAGATTCGAACCATTATCGGTAATGATCCGCTCGAGAATTCCGTAACGACAGATGATGTCCCTCTTTATGAATTTAGCCACCACCTGCTTGGTTACATTAGCATATGAGGCTGCCTCCACCCACTTGGTGAAGTAGTCGATAGCTACTAGAATGAAGCGATGACCGTTAGATGCAGTGGGCTCGATCTTGCCTATCATGTCGATGCCCCACATGGAGAACGACCACGGGGAGGACATGACATTTAACGGGCACGGCGGTACATGAAATTTATCAGCATAAATCTGGCATTTATGACATCTTTTCGCGAATTTAAAGCAATCCGATTCCATCGTCAGCCAGTAGTATCCTGCTCTCAGGATCTTTCTCGTCATAGCATGCCCGCCGGCGTGCGTACCAAATGTGCCTTCATGGACTTCTTCCATGAGCATACTCGCTTCTTTCTCATCTACACATCTGAGTAGCACGAGATCGTGGTTTCTTTTATACAAAACTCCATCAGGATTGAGATAAAAATTTCCAGACAGCCTCCTCAGAGTCTTCTTATCTTGGGTTGACGCACCCGCAGGATACTCCTTAGTCATAAGGAAAGTCTGGATGTCATGGAACCATGGCTTGCCGTCGGCGGCTTCCTCAATCGCAAAGACGAATGCAGGTCTATCAAGACGAGAAAGTACAATCCTTGGAGCTTCATTCTAAAAATTGACTTTATACATCGAAGCCAACGTGGCTAAGGCATCAGCCATCTAATTTTCAGCCCTGGGTACATGATGGAGTTCCACTCGATCAAAGAACGGAAGCAGCCTTCTGGCATAGTTCATGTACGACACCAAATTCGATTGACGAGTCTCCCACTCCCCTTTAATCTGGTTAATCACAAGCGCCGAGTCACCATATACGTCTAGGTTCTTGATTCTCAAATCAATTGCTTCTTCTAGACCCATGATGCATGCTTCGTAATCCGCTTCATTATTGGTGACTGGAAACGTCAGTCTCGCAGTGAACGGGATATGGGATCCGTGGGGAGTCGTAATGATCGCCCCAATGCCACTTCCGTAAGAGTTAACCGCCCCGTCAAATATCAATTTCCACTGGGATTTCCTATCTGGCCCCTCGTAGGGCAACGGTTCATCGCAATCCATTGCTTTGAGAAACATGATATCCTCATCAGGGAATTCAAATTTCATCGACTGGTAATCCTCGATTGGCTGTTCGGCAAGGTAATCGGACAATACGCTTCCCTTGATGGCCTTCTAGGAAACGTACTGAATATCATATTCCGTCAACACCATTTGCCATCTGGCAATCCTGCCCAAAAGAGCTTGCTTCTCGAAGACGTACTTGATCGGATCCATCTTCGAAATTAGCATGGTGGTGTGATTGAGCATGTACTGTCGTAAACGTTTGGCTGCCCAGGCTAGTGCACAACACGTCTTCTCCAGCATTGAGTAACGAGATTCACAGTCTGTGAATTTTTTACTCAAGTAGTAAATGGCATGCTCCTTTCTGCCCGTCTCGTCGTGCTGACCGAGAACACACCCCATACTATTCTTAAGAACTGTCAAGTACATGATTAAGGGCCGTCCAGCCACTGGGGGTATCAAGATCGGAGGTTCCTGTAGATACTGCTTTATCTTGTCGAATGCCTTCTGGAAATCCTCATTCCAGATAATCGCCTGATCTTTCTTTAACAGTTTGAACATCGGTTCACACGTGGCCGTGAGCTGAGAGATAAACCTTGCAATGTAGCTTATTCTGCCCAAGAAACCACGAACTTCTTTTTCGGTTTTTGGCACTGGCATTTCTTGTATCGCTTTAATCTTCGCAGGATCAACCTCGATGCCTCTTTCACTCACAATAAACCCCAGTAACTTTCCGGACCGTACTCCGAAAGTACACTTGTTAGGATTCAGCCTCAACCTGGACTTCCTAAGCCTCTCAAAAAGCTTCAGCAAATTGACCAGATGTCCCTCCTCCGTTTGGGACTTCGCAATCATGTCATCAACATAGACTTTAATCTCATGATGAATCATATCATGAAACAAAGTTACCATTGCACGTTGGTAAGTGGCCCCTGCGTTCTTCAGACCGAAAGGCATTACCTTGTAGCAAAATGTTCCCCAGGGAGTGATAAACGTAGTTTTCTCCATGTCCTCCGGCGCCATCTTGATCTGGTTGTAACCGGAGAAGCCATCCATGAACGAAAACACGGAGAACTGGGATGTATTGTAGATCAACACATCAATATGAGGCAGCGGGAAATCATCTTTAGGGCTCGCCCTATTCAAATCCCGATAATCGACGCACATTCGTACCTTACCGTCCTTCTTCGGTACAGGCACTATGTTGGCGACCCACGGAGGGTAAGTGGTGACTGCTAAGAAGCCAGCATCAAGCTGTTTTTGCACTTCTTCTTTGATCTTAACGACCATATCTGGTCGCGTCCTCCTAAGCTTCTGCTTGACGGGAGGACAATCTTCTCGCAGCGGCAAGTGGTGGACCATGATGTCAGTGTCAAGTCCGGGCATATCTTCGTATGACCAAGCAAAGACGTCACTATACTCTCTCAGCATCTCGACCAATCTCTGCTTGACATCACTCTACAATGCAGCCCTTATCCTGACGTTTCTGACGAGTTCTTCAGAACCCAGATTCACGATCTCGATCTCCTCTTCATGAGGCAGAATAACTTTCTCCTCTTGTTTCAACAAGCGGGCCAACTCTTCAGGAAGGTCTTCGTCCTCATCAATCTCTTCTTCGGCTTGATAGATCGGGCAATCGAAGTCGAAGTGAGCCGTAGAAGGTCCAGAGTCGATGTCATCTGTTATGTGGATCCTGCAATAACAAGGGTTAAGTTTAAAACAAGGATGTGCAGGTTAGCACAAACCCCATTGCCATTTTATTGTTTTTCAAAACAAATATAAAACAGGAATAACAGAGATGACAATATTTGAATACGAAGAAAAACGCCTTTTAATTTATTGATAAAATGCATGTACATAATCCAACAAGGCCCTGACAATAAAACCACTATGCCCTGGGTAGGACATAGGATTGTACAATGATTGGAAAAAGTAAATCATTACTCTTCGCTTATCATCTGGATGATATCCTTGACGGACCAGTTGGTAAGGCCCTCGCCTGGCTTGCTTGGCTGGATCCAAGAGTCGAGGTCACAGTCGCTATCTCCGCTGTCTTCAGACACTGCGTTGACGCTTTCAAATATCACCCCGCCACTGGTGAACTGGATCGGCCCTTTACCTTGCGACGCACTGCTAGAAGAGGAGGTTTCAGCTCCAGGAGAATATCCCAACCCAAACTTGTCTTGCTTGTTAGGTATCTCCAAAATTCTCCCCCAGCCAGAGGTAGATCCGGCTTGGACAACGGCCCGAGCTTCCTTGAACGAAGAGAGAGTCATCTCTGGCTTTTCAGTGACTATAGGAGCTACGTCCTTCACTGTAACGGCTTCGAACGCTTGGCATAGAGTTTCATGGATTTCCCCATCCATCTCAACATACTTAAAGGACGACAAATGGCTCACCATTATGTCTTCCTCGCCACATACAGTCACGATGCTACTTCCGACAGCGTACTTGAGTTTTTGGTGCAACGTAGAGGTCACGGCACCCGCAACATGGATCCATGGCCGGCCCAAGAGACAACTGTAGGCAGGCATGATGTCCATAATGTAAAAGATTGCGTCGAACGTTTCCGGCCCGACTTGGATTGGCAGGGTCACCTCCCCGAAAACATGGCGTTTGGTTCCATCGAACGCCTTCACCACCAGATCACTGGGTGTGCAAATCACTCCACGAGTATCTAACTTCATCAATGCCTTCTTCGGAAGAACATTGAGTGACGACCCCGTGTCTACCAACACGTGCGACATAATCGTTCCCCTGCACTCTATCGAGATGTGCAGAGCGCTATTGTGGTTCCTCCCTTTCGGCGTCAGCTTTAGGTCAGTGAACCCTAAACCATTTCCAGCATTCACGTGGGCTACGACCTCTTCCAGCTGGTTTACCGATATTTCCTGCGGTACATATGCGGCGTTCAACACCTTCAGTAGCGCGTTGTGGTGTGCTTCAGAACACAGCAACAAGTTCAGGATGGAAATCTTCGAGGGTGTCTGATGGAGATGATCCACAATCTTGTAGTCACTCTTTTTAATCAACCGCATAAACTCCTCGGCGTCTTTAACAAGTAAGTCTTTGTCTACCCCACGGGGGATCTCTTCGACGACTTTACTTTTACCTTTATCGGCTGCATCAACTCTGTCCGCTTTATCCGCCGCGACCTCAAACACTCTTCCGCTGCGAGTCACACCACTGATTCCCGCAAGGTTCTCCACAGATGACCCAAACGGTTCTAGCTCCAACTTCTGTCCATTGCAGTAGACTTCAGCCCCATAATGCCATGGGACCGCATTAGTGCTTTCGAACGGTATTGGCCCAGCTTTGGTAATGGTAATCATGGGCGGCCTGGGTGCAGAAATAGTTATCGTCTGGCGAGGGATGGTGATGGTGGCAACCTCATCACCTTGCTTCAGCATTACCTCTCCCGATCCACACTCGGCCCTCCGGCTAAACTGTAAAATCCCTTCAGTCATCAGACTTTCAATTCCTTCTACCAACTGTTCACATCCATCAGGACTAGTAGCACATTCCATACACCGCTCTCCACATCCTGGAAAGAAACCTCTTTTCATCAACTTAGCTTTAACGAAGCTAAGCGACATCTTCAGATCTTTGACGCCAGTCAACACATCCAAACTCTCGTCCTCGATAATGGCGTTCACTCTACCTCCCGTATGATTCGGCATAGGGTTTTTCGTGACATTTAGCACATTATCCGAGAAGTTGATGATCTTAGCGTCCACCATGTCCTGCACCTTATGCTTGAAGGCTTTGCAATTCTCTACTATGTGGCCTGGTGCCCCTGAGTGAAACTCACAAGTAGCGTTCACGTCATAACCCGGCGGAGGTGCCCCTATCAAGGGAGCCAGCGTTCTCTTCTGGATCAACTGTAGCTGAAGCAAAGTCTGCAATAGTTGCGCGTACGTCATGGGCGGTGTCTCGAGGTGACGGCTCGACAGAGGTGCCCGATTCTGATACTTTATGTACCCTTGTTGATTCGGTTGCTGCTGCGGCTGTTGAACTGCCAGGATAGTTATGCTGGCCACCTGCTGGTGAGGGCCTTTACCCTTCCTTCGAGCGTTGGTCACAATGCTCGCTTCTCCTTCCCGTCTTTTGCCAGCATAAGGTTTCTTTCCGCCTCCTCCAGCTGAGGATGACTCACCTTGAATTTTCCCGAGTTTGATCCCATTTTCAATGTGCTCACCCGTGATAATGAGATCTGAGAATGTTCCAGACATACCGCTGACCAACTTCTCATAGTAAACCCCTGGGAGGGTGGCTACAAACATTTGCACAAGCTCACGTTCAACCATCGGCGGCTGAACCCTGGCTGCCAACTCACGCCACCGCTGGGCGTATTCATTAAACCCTTCGTTGTTCCTCTGCGACACATTCTGCAGTTGGACTCGGTTTGGGGCCAAGTCGCTGTTGTACTGGTAGTGGTGCACGAATGCTTCAGCAAGGTCCTTCCACGTGCGTACACTGGTAGGCTCCAGACTCATGTACCATTCGAGGGAAGGCCCGGACAAACTGTCTTGAAAGAAGTGCATCAGCAACTTCTCGTCCTCAGAATGAGCGGACATTTTTCTGTAATACGATCTCAGGTGGACGCGAGGGCAAGTGGTGCCCTTGTACTTTTCAAAGTCAGGTACCTTGAACTTGGGAGGCACCTTGAAATCAGCAATCAGTCCCAATTTGGACATATCAACACCCAGGGTGTTCTGGTTCTCGATATTCCTCATCTTATCCTCGAGTGCCTTGAACCTAAGTCGTGCTTCAGCAGTCAGTTCCCCTTCAGCACCTCTCTGAGAGAACACATCATCTTGACGATCTTCTAACCACGGTTGAGGCCCAAACAGATTCCTAACACCTGCATTGCCGTTGCCTAGCCCAACATTGACATTAGCTTCCAAACTCCCATTACCGACGCCCGTCGTATTGAGTCCCATGTTAGCTATCACATTGCCGTTGGCACTGCCATTCCCCCCGGTCACGGGGACGCCATTCTGTGGAGTTTCAACTGGTGGAGGAGTAGGCACAGTCCCTCTGTGGAGTACGCCGTTGCTATCGACCCTTGAGATCAGAGGCTGGACCAAGGTTCTGAGCTGATCCTGGCCATTGGCGACCGCTTGCATGAGCTCCATGAAACGGTCCATTCTTTCGCGGAGTTCTTGAACATCAGTTTGCACTTGCTCCATGATTCTGGTTTGATTTGCTCTAGTCGGATAGTGGTGGATAGGTCTCTGATCAATCCTGGAACAACCTGAAACAACCTGAAAACACAAAAGGGTTAGGAAAAACGACAAAGTGCTCGTCATGCAAATGCTTCATGCAAATGCAAACGTGTGTCTGTGCGTTAGGGAGATATCCCCCGATCCTAGTGCCTGAGTGCCAGTGCTGATAATAAGAAGTCCGAGTCCATTCATGGAAATAACAATCTCATATATATGAAGAAAGCCCATCAAGGTAGTACACAACATCAGTGAGTACAAGATGAATCAATAGCGTGACCTCAGCCAACAAGCCTGGTGATGGTCAGCATCCAACAATGATCAACACAAAAGGATTTACAAATATAGTCAAGCACGGCCACGGGCGCGAAACTCTTCTAACAACCCCTTCGTTTCTGGATGATCAGGACGAGTGAGTAACCCTTCGACGAGTAGCTCCCTCCGCATAATGGTATACTGAAGACCTTCGACCGAATCTTCCCATGCTCCTTCGCCGAAACAATCTTCTAACTTCCGCTTCTTGGCCTCAAACGTCAGTTTGCGCTCCTTCAGGTTAGCAAGAGCCCTGTTGAGCTGGCCTTCAGCGGCATATCTGCGAGCGGTTTCTTCATCAAACCTCTTCTCACTAGCCTTCACTTGGGCTTCCAGCTTGGAGATCTGTTGCGTCAGCTTATCCTCCCGCTCTTTCCTGGTGGCTAGGGAGGCCTTCCAATGCTGGTTGAACTTGGATATCCTCCGATACACTTCGTCCAAGTGCTGCTTCTTAGTGGCCAGTACATCGTTGACAGCTTTGAAGTCTCGACCCATGCGTTCACGCTCGGCTATCTGCTTAGTCAAATCTGTCCCCAGCTGGTTCACCAGCTCTGTCTGCCTTTTGAAGGAATGAACGATTTCGTTTCTCTCGCTTCGAAGCTGAGCCAATTCTTTCTCCAGTTCTTCATTTGCCCTCTTCAATTCATCTCTCTCAGCTAACACCTGATTATGCTGCTGAATGGGCACGGTAGTAGGCTCTTCAATCATTGGAGGGCTTTCTGGCTTGGCAGGAAGAAACGACATCCCTATAGCATCTGCTCTGGCTCTGATCCAAGTCATATACGGAGGGTAGGCTTGATTATTATTTCTCCCCAGCAATGGTTTTCCCCACTTACTGATGCCATTCCAGGCGCGCTGAAGCTTAGACAACATATCCCCTTCTAGAAGACCAGTGAGGTACAGAGATTCCTGCACCTCTTCATCCTTCGGCGGAGTCCTCAAAGCGTAAGCAAACTGTCGGACCAGCAAAGACGGATTATAGTTTATACAACCCTTCCTACCTATCAAAGGCACGTTCGGAAACCCACTGCAGTTGAAGATAATCTCGGTACCCAACCTATCTCTGTCAAACCAGTCAATATCCTCTGCATATAGACTCATCAAACGCTCGGACCACTCAGCTGTGACTGCAGACAAAACAAAGGGACCCCTTTTGGGCAAATGACTATCAAGCCATTTATAAAGCAGGGGCACACAACACGAGACATTCTTGCCCCTTCTGTTCTCGTTTTTGTAGTGGATAAAATGGTAGACATCTCCTATCAAGGTAGGGACTGGATTCCCTGAAGCAAAGATGCGAAAGGCGTCGAAGTCTACAAAGTCGGACATATTAGGGAACAGAATGATGCCATATATGCACAGGGCGAGAATGGCGTTGAACACGACCCAACATCCGTCTTTGGCGCACTGCTGAGCCTTTCCCACTAAGAACTGCAAGGAGAAACCGGGAACCTTGTTCCAACTAGACAATACCAACTCGGAGGCATCCAAATGAAGTGAAGGAGCTAGACTAGCCAGATCAGGCTCAGCATCCATATGAACAAAAGACATCTGCCTCCTGATCGGCACACCTAACAAATCAGCATACTCCTCTAGCGTGGGTGCGAGAACAAAATCCCGGAAAGTAAAACATCTCAACGGAGGATCATAGAACTGCAGCAGAGCGTGCAACCCATTCAACTCGAACGCAGAAGGTTTACGAACCAAGCTGAGCAATTTGCCGTAAGATTTTCTAAACTCATCTCTCACAGAATCATCTGCTAAAGCAATCAAACCAGTCAGCTGAACCACATCAGGGGCAGGGAGAGCTTGTAAGCCACGGTCTTCCTCAGAGAACCCATAACAATACAATAGGAGGCAAGAAATCCTGAATCGGGGAAAACGGTACCTGCAACACAGACACACGTTAATGAAATGCAAATGGGTATGCAAAGCAATGTAAAATGCAATCATGCAGTAGGAGATCAAGGCAACCGTGCTGTGGAGATTCTGCACCAACAAAACCATAATCCGGCTCTATCAAGAACAACCACTTTCTCTGGTAAGAAGAAAACCCCGGTATCGGACCACAAATCTGCTCTGTCAAAAACACACACATATAGGACCATAAATCTGCTCTGTCAAGAACAAACGTCTGATAATAAGGACCTCTGATGCAGGACCAAAATTATGCTCTATCAAGAATAACCATCTGATAACCAAAACTCTGCTCTGTCCAGAACAAACATACATCTGCTGATGAGATCCTCAGATCCCAATCAAAACCCTGCTCTGTCAAGAACAAATACTCATCTGAATATAAGGTCCTCTGATACAGGACCAAAGCTCTGCTCTGTCAAGAACAATCATATCTGATGATGAGAACCTCTGGTACCAACAAAACTGATTCACTATCAAGAAAACCAGGTAGTCTGAAGGTCAAAGTTTCCTGCAATAAACCCAACCCTGCTCACAGGTATGGACCTAAACTGACTCAAGTTCGGCATCCTATGCGTTCATTAGCGTCACAGACATTCAAGAGGGGTGATACGATACCCAGAAGGTGTGGCATCACCAGCTCATGAAGCGGCCTCACTCGGCTGAATCACAAATGATCGGTCCCCAAAGTCGACAATCCTCCAAACCAACAACCCCCTCAACCCAAAAGGTTGAAAAAGAAGCCAACCGGGAGAACCCCGTCTGAGCGTGGATTTCATGAGACACTAGTGCCTGCCAAGCAAGCACGCGCCCACTAATTTCCACAACTAATGCTATGTTCACTCAAGCCTGGGTCTGGCTTCTCACTCATCAGAATGCCCCTCCCACAACAGCACAGATAATCATATCATACTGAAAATAAAGTGCGGGAAATAAAAATGCGATAAATAAACACAACCCAACAAGTAATCATACAAGCGCTAGGATTGAATCTTGCAGGGGACGTCGGATCCCTGAACTGACTCGCATACGGGACGTTGGATCCCAGGAAACTATCAAGTCCCCAACAGAGTCGCCAGCTGTCGCTTCCGCGAAAATAAGGTGCCGGCAAAACAGAAGAGTCGCCACCTTTCGTTATTTATCCCTCAGAACGGGAAAGGAAACGATCGGAAAAACCTGACGAAAAGGGGTAAGACAAGGTCATCGCAACCGTTGTTTGGGTTCGGGAGTCGGTTACGCAAGGGGAAGGTATTAGCACCCCTCACGTCCGTCGTACTCGACGGGATCCACGCTTGTTGTGTTTACTAGACGAGTTGGTTTATCTATCTACCTATCAAGGCTGGCTTAAAAAGAAAAGAAAAATGACTCGGCAAAGCGTCGCACTTTATGCCTACGTATTCTCATCAGAGAATGAGAAATCAGAGTCAACGCAGTTCGGCCTACGACGGGTTATGGGGAAGGTGGCTCGCCAATACGTCAGTATTGTGCCTACGTACTCTCAACAGATATGAGAGATCAGAGCTTACGTAGTTCGAGTTAATACGGATTATGGGGATTCAGATTCATCTGTTTTATCGAGTAGGGTTAAACAACAATTCCAGCAGTTAGGGACAAAGCCTGTTTGCGGTGGCACTGAAGTTTACAGACACTCTTTTCTTCAGAAAAACTTCCTTTGAATTATGGGCCCACGGGGCAAAAAGGTTTGAAGTTTGTTTTCTGTCTTTTATGGAAAAAGTGTTTTTTATTGTGTTTGCAATTTCAATCGCACTAAAGACTATGACCTGAGAGTGAATGCGTCGCATGTCACCCAAAGGGTGCCATACTAAACATCCAGACTGTTGAAAAGAAGCTCTCCAACAATCCTTTCTCAGATAGCTTAAGGCTCGTAACGTACGAAAGAAATCATTCATGATTATTATATCTTAAGCTGTTTTGAGATGAGAAGAGAACAGACTCAACTACGGGAAGACTATCAAGTCCTAATGTTGTCATGCCAAGGATTCATCCTATAGTTGAAGTTTGAAACTGGGAACTCCTAGAAGTTATCATGCATAGGTTTCAACCTAAAGTCCTATCATCACTTCCTTATTAAAGGAAATGAGAGTCCTAAGGGATCATATCAATGATAAACAGAAACAGATAAAGCATCAACTTAAACAGTAAACAGATATACAGTAAACGACCGTAAAATGCATGCAATGCAAGTGAGGGAGGAAATGTGTGTGGGGTGTCAGCCTCCACAAGCTCATCTCAACCTCAAGCCAGATATGAATAACAGTAATCATACTGAAGACATAACAACATGCTATCAAGCAAAATACAGTAAACTACAATCATACAGAAGAAATGAAATGCTATCAAGCAGAATAAACCACATGGGCAAAGGAGCAGGGCTCTACCGAATACCCGCAAGCAAAGCCATACACTAACAATACAAGCAGAGGGAGCAACTCAACCTCTAGTGCAATCATGTTCCTAGATTAAAGTCAGTCTAATCATGAACTTATTCTAATGCATCAAGCAAGTCAAACAAGGCACATCAGCAATACAGAAAAGAAAACAGACAAGAAAGAAAAAAATCAACCACTCCCTGTTAATTCTAAGCTTCAGCTCTTCTAACAGCAAACTCAGTCTTCAGACTTCAATCACCCTTCAAGGCTATCAGCTTCCATGACAAATATCAATTTGCTTCTCCAGGTTTCAACCCTTCAACATAAGTTTCAACTTAATCTTCTTCTTCAAGCTTCAGCTTTTCAGTCAACTCCACCCTCAGGCATCACTCTTAACCACAAGTATCAACTTGCTTCCTTCAGGCTCTCAATGCATCAGTGTAAGTGTCAACTCATCCTTTATTCCTCAAGCCTCAGCTCTACACTCAATCTCAATTGAATCCTCTGCATAAGTACCAACTTAGTCTTCAAGCTTCAGCTCTCTTTGCTTTACCAGTATCAACTTGGTCTTCTCCTTTTACAAGCTTCAGCTTCTCTGAGTAGTCTTCAATCATCTGGAAGTGTCACCTTCATCCTTCAATTCTTTAAGCAAGGAATTCCTCATTCTTCACTCAATCTCCATTGGATCTTCAAGTATCAACCTGTTCTTCTTGCTCTTCAAGCTTCAGCTGCAATGGCAATGCTCAAGGAATCATCCTCTTCCACACTCTTCAATGAAGTCCTCATCTTCACACTCAAGTCTAACATCTTTCAAGATACTCAAACCAGAACACAATTGATTTAACAGAATGAGAGGAAATGACAAACAGCTTACTGACAACCAAAGGAAGCCTGTAAGGGTTCATCATTAGGAGAGACTGGTTTCCTCAAAGTTCTACTTCCCAGATAAAGCCACTCATCCCTCCAAAGGAGGGATGTGAATATCTGAGAAAGACTTTTAGTCATTGGGAGGAATGGAAGCACAAGATGCTTTCCATATTTGTGAAAGAAATCATTCTAACTATAAGGCTCTCCCTATGGCTCCTATTCCCTAAATCTTCATCAGACACCTTCAGGCACAAACAAATCTAAGCTCCAAGCAACTTCAAGCAACCTCTCCTTGCCTTCCACTTGTCTTCAATCTCAACCAAAGGCCAACAAAGCAAAAACCCTAATCTAAGGGGACTAAGGAAGTTAAACTAGTTGAATTAGTAAGTTAGGATCACCTAAAACCTAGTACTAAAGTTAGTCCTAACTAAAATACTAAAACCAATTGTAAAATTCTACAAAAATTACTATGGGAAGCTAGGTCAATCATGACTCTACCATATTAATTTCAGAGATCAAATCATCAAATTAGACCTAGAACTAAATCCTAGATTACAAGGTATCAAACCTAAACCCTAAAAGGAAGCACCTAAATATCAATCTAGAAAGCACACCTATTTTCATCACAAAAATGTGAGAAAAATTCTATGGGATCATACATGTCTAACCTAATTGCACACAAAAAATTAGGCTCAAAATCATCACCATGGGATCAAACAAAATTCCACAAAAAAATGCATCAAACATAATCATTTTAATATCAATTAAAATATAAAGTTCCAATAAAATTAGAAATTACATGAAATGAAAATATTTTTTCTTTAAAAAATAATAGACTCAATCATGAGTAGAATGCAAAAAGAATGGGTTCAATTGGATTAATTTTCAATTAATTATGATTTTTACAAAAACCATGAATAAAATGAAAAAAAGAAGAAAATCCAATTAAAATAAACAAACACACGGTGCAACTAGCAATCAGATTCAGTTAAAAGTCTGGGTTGGGCCATCAGGGGTGTGTGAATAACACTAAATTCACTAAGCCCAAAACGCTGAATAAATGAAACGCATCGTTTCATCATCAGAAATCCTTCACAAATCAGAATTAAAACGTGGCCCTTGGATCATCTCCCAGTCAAAGGTCAATCCATCATCCAACGGTACAAACTTCATCTTCAACCTTTCAAACCTCTAAGCTTCGCGCCCAGCTCCGGCCACCACCGGTGGAGCTCCGGTCATCCCCTTCAACACTAGTTCTCCCTAGAGGCCTCCAATCCAAGAGGTCAAAACATGAAACTCATCCCAAATTTTGCCACGAGTTCAACCATACCATTAACTTCCTCTAAAACCTCAAGAATCATCATATTCCAATCTCAACCGAAAATGGTAGTTCTCCTAATTTGTCTCTAATTCATCAATTAATTATTTGGAATCCATCCTACACCATTCTACAATCAATCTAGCACCTTAATTCAACCTAATTCTACCTAAATCATGCTATAGGAAGAGAGGTACCAACCTGAAAATTCTTGAGTAACAGATGCACGAATCCTCCAAATCAAGCTCCCTAATCTTCTGGACACGATCAAGGAACCTTCTTCTTGCTTCTGTATGCAAAAGAATCAATGGAAAGTGCTTGAATCTTGGAACCCGATAGTGATTTGCAGGTGCTGAAAATCACTTGCTCATACACGATCTAGCCACCAATTCTTCTTGGAAATGATCTGGAATCACTCCTTGACATCCATGGAAGAAGTATCAATCAAGAAAATGAATGGAAATTGAGGGATTTTGTGAAACCGATTGCACTTGCAAGCTAAGAAAACTCAATCTCAAACTATGCTCAATCCTTCAATGATCACCAACCCCTTCAATGGATCCACTCTACTCCTTATATAGATGAAGTTTGGATGATCTAGAATCCTCTAGACCCTTCCAATGAGATTTTCCACTTCTCATATCATGAGATTTCCAATCATGTATCATGCCATGCTCAATTCTGTTTCCCTTGGTACAGCCACTTGTTCTCGTCCCAAAATCTCCCCAAGTGAGATATTAGAGGTGTTTAGCTTGCAAAACGCCTTGCTCATGCCTTGATTTTGAGTTTCGCAAGTGTTGCTTAATATGCAAGTAAGTGCTTTTCAAAGCAAGTCCATAGATTGAATCTCAACTCAAAAATGTGGCTAAACCATTGTTTTTAAAATGTTTTCTAGAGTCAAAATGATATATTACATACCATGGTTTGGATGTGTAGGTTGAAAATATCAATTTCCAACTTTGGTTTATTTAACTTATGCCTTTATTTTAGGTCATTTTTGCAACTTTGAGCTACAAGCCTTTCCAACATCTCATGACCTCCTTACTAGCCTTAAAACATCATTTTGAACAAGTTTGATGTTGAAGATTTTTCCATTTGAAGCTTGGAAATAGGAGTTATGGCCTTATACTTGAAATGATCTGTAATCTCCAAATGACCAAAATGCCCTTAACTTGTCAAAGCCATAACTTGAGTTCTACAAATCCTATCAAGGACTTCTAGTACTCTATAGAAATATAAGAAGATAAGGAACAACATTCATGTTGACCAAAAGTTCATAGGAATCATCCTTCTTGGGAAAAAGTTTGATGCAAGTTGGGTGACTTTCAAGGCCCCAAATTCACATACCTCAGATGACTTGTAACTTGTCAAAGTCATAACTTGAGCTCTACAAATCCTATCAAGGACTTCTAGTACTCAAATTAAAGCTAAGAGCAAGCTATACAACAATCATGTTGGGGGTAAGATGAGATAACAATCACATCTTGAGCTAAACTGCCTTGAAGATAGGGGTTAAACTAGGGGATTTTACACTGTCAAGCCTTAGAAACCCTAGCTTGAAACTTCTCAAACTCTTCAATCATGATGAGTTGACCTTGGAATCATCCTTATATCATCTCAATGCATCAATCCATGATCACATGGCTCTTGGTTTAGGTCTCAACCCTCTCCAAATCATCAGTTGACCTAGGCTTGACCCAGTCAAACCCTAATTGCACCACTCATGGCTGAGTCTTCTTAATCTTGCACAATGACATGTCTAGGCCTCATGATGACTTTCAAGACATCCCATAAGCTCCCTCAAGGCTTCAAGTCTAACTTCATGGCTTCAGAATCATCTGAGGAGCTCCCACAACTCTCAAGTTAGGAGGCACACAACCTTGGTTTCAACCATTCTCTCTGAGGATCTTTTGACTTCTCTGACAAAGATATCAACCCTTGAACACTTGAATAACCTTCTCGGCTAGCTTCAAACTCTTGTATAGCTCTTGATTGGTAGTCATACCTCTTAATCCCCTGCATACATGTCAATGAAATGCAAATGATAATGCTAATGTGAATGAAATGAAACATAAGCTAGGTAAAGAAATGTTGGTCAAATTTTGGGGTGCAACCCCAATCATCACAGCACGATGGATACTGGGCCATCAACCCTCCATAGATCCCCATCAATAGGATCGATTCTACTTGAGAACCGGAGCACATCAAAATACTTCACATCCGCACAACGGGATTGAAGTCAAAGTAATCGAGGTCCTAAACTGAAGTCCGGATGCACATGAATGCATGACGCACACATCACAAATCATCCTCATAATAACATCATAGGTGCATATCATTCATCATACGTCATAACTCCTCAACATAGTCATCATCATCACATAAATCGTCATATCTCATGTTATCACATAATTCATCATAACAATCCTCATCACATAAATCATCATATAGTCACATCCAAATCACATATTAGCTCATAATCATCCTCATGTTAGCCCATCCTATTATCACATATTAATTCATAATACTATCCCATGTTATCTCATACTAATTCATAATATCATCCCATATAAACTCATATTACATCATAATATTATCCCATATTATCACATATTAATTCATCAACTTATACTCGCGGTAATCCTCACACTATAGCCTATCAATCACCTAATTCCTCGCTGTCATACTCATGTTAACTTAGAAATCTCAGAATCAAGCATCAAGGCATCGCTGCAAAACAATCAATTTCGCGAACTCTGCTATGTTCGATGGCTTGCTCTCTAGGCGAGTAGGTAGCGGGTCTTCATTGGCTTTCTCTCTAGGCGAGCCTTCGTTGGCTTGCTCGCTAGGCGAACAGAGCGATGACAGCAAAAACCTGTTACGACCAGAACTGATTCTAGTCCAAATACTCATACGATCCACTTACCCAATGGCCCTAAAACATCCTTAAAACATCCCTAAGGTCCTACGACGATAAAGGAACAAAACCTACGGTTTATTAGACCAATTCCGGGACATATTCATCCCCTAAACCACCATTATCCTACATTTACCCTAAAGGCATCATAATTTCTCATATCACATATCTCTATTCCGTCAAGGTCGGACGCATGTCACCCCATAGTTTTGGCCACGAAGGCCTAAGGTTCTCTAAACCTCATATCAAAGATCCAAATATTCAGTGATACATATAACAACCATAATCTCAGAGTCTTATAATCAATTTCTCTAATTTCTCAATTAATTCACGGTCAGATTTGCACCTACAAGTTTAGGCCACGAAGGCCAAAGGTCATTATTCCTCATCTCTACCCTTAGAATCCTTACGGTTACCACTCCCATGATAGATCTAGGCCACGAAGGCCATAGATCACTTGTTCGCATAACCTTTTAATCTTATCACGGTCAAAATCTCAATGATAGATTTTGGCCATGAAGGCCAAAATCCCTTTTTCCCATAATTCTCCCTAAAACCCCCAAACCAACCATAAACACATCGAAAGGCATACATTGAAAATCATGAACAGCGATATTCCCCATACCTTAGTCGATTCGCAGCTTTCACGATTAACTTCGGGATCTTCCGAAGCTTTTGCCTCCACTTCTCCCTCTTCAGAGCTCTGGCCTCATTCTTTTCACGGTTAACAAAAATGAATCCTCCACCTTCAGAATTCTATTTTGTCAAACTTAGACTTGGGCCACACAATTGGGCTTTTCCCATAATATCCTTACTAACTCCTCTTAATGCCCAATTTACCCTTATTTCTCTTATATATATTTTAATTCATAATAATATTAATAAATCCATATTACATACTATTATTCCAAAATAAATACTCCAATATGCATAATTCCTCAATAATTCCCAAAACCACCGAAAACACCGAAATACGAATATTCTAAATTAAATCAATTAATTAAAATATTCCGATTAAATTTGGGGTGTTACAACTCTCCCCCACTTAAAAGAATTTTCGCCCTAAAAAATTACCTCAAGGAACAGAGTCGGATACGACTCCCTCAACTGATCTCCAAGTTCCCAATTCCAACTTTCTCTAGTTGGTCCTCCCAAAACCACCTCTTCCAAGGCAATATCTTTACCTCAAAGTTGCTTCTCGTTCATCAATTCGAACAAGCAACGCCTCAACAGTCAAATCATCTCCCACTTGTACATCGTCTATCCGAATCAATGTACTTCTTCAACTTAGGCACATAAAACCCATCATGCAATTTCACAAGCGACAACGATAAAACTGTCCAACATGGTACTCCCCCACGCTTCCGCTGCACTACTCTGATACAGACCAACAAAGCACGATGTGAGCTTCCGAGACTTCAAAGCTCAACCAACACCAGTTACCGGCGTACTCTTAAAACCCATCTTTTCTTGGATCCTCTTGATCGTTTCAGTCGTCTCTTGCACAATCTCAGGTCCGAGCACATCACTCTCGCCTGAATCATATCAACACAAAGGAGTCCTACACCTCCTACCATACAAATCCTCATACGGTGCCATTCCGATACTAGAATGCTAACTGTTATTGTAGGTAAACTCAACCAACGACAATGACTATCCCACGATCCACTTTGATCCAACACACAAACTCTCAACAAATCCTCTAAAGACTGGATAGTCCTCTCTGTCTATCCATCCGTCCTCGGATGACAGGCAGAATTCAATTTCAACATGGTACCCAAAACATCTGCAAACTCTCCCAAAATCTCAATGCAATTTCGGATTCCTATCAGAACGATATTCAACGGTATCTCGTACAACTTCACCACTTCCTCAATATACATCTCAACTAGCTTCAACATAGAATAGTTAATCCTTATCGGTATAAAATGAGCTACTCTAGTCAATCTATCCAAAATCACTCAAATTGAATCATATCCCTCTCACATTCTTCGGCAAACCCGACACAAAATCCACGGAAATACTATTCTATTTCCAATCTGGAATATTCAACAGTTGCATCATCAAACCCAACGGTCTCTGATGTTCAATCTTCAACTTTTGACAAGTCTAACTAGCATATACATCCTCAACCACCTCTCTCTCCATCTATGGTCATCAAAACAATTTCCTCAAATCCGGTTACATCTTCATAGCACCGAGATGAATACTCAATCTACCTCAATGTCCTTTTTCAATAATCCTCTCTTTCCAACTCAACAATATATGGGATACAAACTCTATCACGACATCTCATGGTACCATTGCCACAAACCCGCAAATCAACTCTTCGACTTTAATTCATTAAATTCCACCAATCTGCCAACTCAATTCGGATTTATGACCTTCTTGAATCTCATCAAGAACACCAGTACTAAGCTCCAACATGCTAAACTTAACTCCATAAGAAGTCTCTTCACAACCCAAACTCATATCACGAAATTGCTCAATCAGTTCTAACTCTTTTACCATCTTCATCGGTATATGCAAAGAATTCCAAATCAAAACATCGACTACCACGTCCGCTTTACCCGAATGGTAATTCAACCCAAAGCCATCCTCATTTGGAAGCCCCATGCCAAACAGGCACTCAATTCGTGAGCTATGGTGGAAACACGAACCACACTTTCTGCACTTACTACAAACTCCAAACATGTGTTACACCCCAAAATTTGCTCAACCTTTTCTTAACTTGGTTTATGTTTCATTTCATTTCATTTTGTTCTAGCATTTGCATTGCATAGCATTTTTCATGGAATAGGGGATCAAAAGGGATGTGCATAGCAAGAAGAGTTTTCTCAGAGCATTAAGCCTAAGCATGGGGTTCCATTCAAGCTTGAGTGGTCATCAGGACATCTTGAAGTGGTCAATGTATTGTGAAAGAACAGATGGATGTGTGTGGGATAACTCCTTACTAAGAGGCCAACTGAAGAGCATCAGAGGTTTATGAAGCCATGGTTATGAGTATGAGATGTAAAGAAAGCTCATTGAAAGCCTTAAAGGTCATTGTGGAGCTTATTCAAGTTGTTGTGTGAAGTGGAACAAGCCACGGTTGAAAGTATTGCAATTAGGGTTTTCATCTGGTAAATCCTCAGTCAACTGTGCAATTGAAGAAGATATAAACTCAATTCAAAGTCTCTATGGTCATGGTATGTTATGTTAAGACATATGAGACATCATTTCAAGTTCAATTCATCAAGGGTTAAGTGTGTGAGAAGTTACTAAAGCAGGGTTCTCAGGGTAAAATCCCCTATTTAGTGCCTGACTTCAAGACCACCTACCTCAAGATACAAGTCTCATATCAATTTTTGGCCAACATGGAACTTGTAGATCATGTTCGTAGCTTTAATTTGAGTACTATAAGTCCTTGATTGGATTTATAGAACTCAAGTTATGATCCGGACAAGGTACAGGTCATTAGATGTTTGTGATTTTGGTCAACAAAAGTCAACCAACTTCCAAGCCAGTTTTGACCTAGAAGGATGTTTCTCCTCAACTTTTGGCCAACATGAAAGTTGCAGGTCTTGATCTTAGCTTTCCAAATTGTACTAGAAGTCTTTCATCTGATTTGTAGAACTCATGTTGTGAGGTTTACGAGTCAGGGGTATTTTGGGAAAGTAAGATTACAGGTCATAAAATTATAGGTCCATTTCACCAACTTGCACACTTCAAATGGAAATCTTTTCAACATGAGACTTGCACCAAATGGGGCCATTTGCATTACCAAATCATCTCTTGTCATGATGGAGGCTTGGTTTGAGAATTTGGGGTTTGAATTTTTCATAAAGGAGGCTTAAATTGAGAAATTGAGAATCAATGGATTTAAAACTTTTTCAAGGCAAGTTTGTGCATTTTTTGATTGCAAATAATAATTCAAAGACATTGCCATCTTCACATTGGAAAATTGAGGTCTCAAAATGGGCCATTTTCATGGTTTCTTCCTCTTGAATTAACAAAATGGAAATCAACCATAGGATCAAAATTAAGCCTCAAATCTCATTCCTTTGATCAACACAACTGATTTGTAGTGGATTTGGATTAAAAAACCAGCTGGTGTAGTGGTAAAAACGTGTATGGCAATTTGGAAAAAGTGGTGAAATGTGAAATTTTGAAATGGGTTGTTTAGCTTTAATTGAAGCCCCATTTGATCATAAACCCATCATATAAGTATTCCAGATGAAAATTGGAGCAGAGCTAGGTCATTTTCGTGCATGAACAGCCATAACACATTTTGAAAAAAGTGGTGAAAAACTCAAAAACGAATTCTCAGATTCAACCACTTTCAGACCAAATCAAGCCTTCAAACACCTCAATTGAAGTTCATGAAGTGATTCTGGGCATTTTTCGTTAAGCTTCATCACAGTTTCAAGGCCCGGTGGAGGCTCTCCACTAGGTAAACTAATTTTCAACCTTACACTCTTAATATGCCATGGTTTTTCACCATTTTTGTTGCATTTGATCCCTTGAGTTGTATGGATCATTTATGGATCATTTTTGCTTGAGTTTATGGTGTTTGATTTTATGAGCTCCAAGTTGTGTTGATTCGGTTTGAAGAATTTATGTGGCATATCCTCAGAGAATGCCAAGCCATTGCCCAGCAGACATTTCGGGCTTCCACAGAAGGTACCAAAACTGGCTTATGATTCGCATGCGTATATTTAAATATGGTGTAATGCTCCATATGAAATGGAAATGCTACGCATTTGAGGATGTAATGGAAAGATGATAACTATATGCTGAAATGTAGATGCAGGCTCAGGCTTCCGGGGAAAGAGGGATACGCCAAATATGATTGGACTTTGCTGGGAAAGAACAGTGGAACCTGATAGTGATTGATTTTTATAAGGTGAGGTTTCTGGGTACCAATGGGGATTGGATTTGAAATGAGGTGCCAATAGAGATTGGACTTTTGATGGTTGCCAATAGGAATTGGGCTTCGATTAGGGAGATGCCAATATGGATTGGGCTTTTGGTTTCTCTGAATGCCAATAGGAATTCAGCTTTGGGGTAGGTCAGGTACGGTTGACGTTGGAAAGTGTCTTGTCTGGATACAAAGTTGGAAAGTGTCTTGTTTGGATACAAGGTTGGAAAATGTCTTGTCTGGATACAAGGTTAGAAGGTGTCTTGTCTGGATACAAGGTTTATAATTGTAGGGTTAGGGAATGGTTAACATGACTTCCCGATATTCGTCTTGAATTTGGAGGTCGACAGGACCTGCTTGAATAGCTCTAAAAAATATGGAGAGGAAACATTCCTTCATATCCAATCTTGCCCCAGCCCGTGGGATCTCTGTAAAAATATTCCTCAAAAGGACATCTGAAATCAATATGCCCTGATGGTCTGAGGTTGACTTCCCCAATATTCTAAACCTAAAGATAACTTCTGTGCTCTTGGGGTGGTCTGCCCCAGCCTTGAAGTGATTTTTTCCCCTTATTGGCCGACTTATGAAGGAGTGCCTTTGACTAACTGATCTTTGAGAGATTTGATGAATCTCGACCTGATTGCCCCAGATTAACTTAATCTTAGGGTGGTTGACCCTTCTGGTGAGATCATTTGACATGACTTGCCCCTGCTCAATGAAGTACTTAGGTGCTTTGCACTTATCTTGATCAATCCTTCCATTGTAGAAACTTTCCTGATATCAGGTGCTTACTCGCAAGTAAAACAAATCATTTTGAAAAGATAATCTTAATGCAATGCATATGACTGTTTTGAAATCCAAGTCTGTTCACTGGAAAAATGTTGTAATATTTAGTGAATGAATCACTTATCAGGATGTCAACATCAATACCAACATGGTAAGAAAATCCTTTTAGGAGTCAGTTTCGACGCGATCTTTACCGAAGTATGCTTTTGAAACAAACTTGCTTCAATTAGGTCTTTTAGGGTTGTAACGTGGTCTGGTTCACGGTTATAAAAAGAAAGGATGTAAGGTTTAAAGTTTTGTTTTAACCCACCCATTCTCCTTGATGTTATCCAGTCTTATGCTCAACTAATTCGACACAAGCGCTCATCTTTTAAAGATTATTGAATGGGAGGAGGGATGGTTACAGAACCCACGAGGTTTTGGGAGTGACAGTCACTCACTTTTCATCTTTAGTGTCTGGAATCACATGACTTGTTCCTTATTCGGGTATTTTTTTATTCATTTTCATCATCATTTTTTTTTATTTCCCTGCTTTTTCTTGGACTGAATCTTTTGAACTTTTTTCGATTTGAAGTCCTGCGGGATGCCCTGATTTTTTCCTAAGTCACTTGTTTTCAAGTTATTGACTTAGCGGGCTTTTTTATTTTTCTTTCTCTTTTTTTTGGAACAAATCGTGTGATCACTGGCTTGTCTGACTCGTTTGAAACAGTTGTGACTGCCCCACTCCTAGGTTGGTGAGGGATAACCATTGTGGTTTTATGAGGTACGACCTCTACATATGTGATTACTCCTCGAACGAGAACACTCCTTTTGCAATTTGGACGCTTGGTCAAATTAACTGACACCTACCCTACCCCAGGTTAAGATTGAGGGTTTTTTGTTTTCAGAAAGACACTCCTACTACTAGGCTCAAAGGGGTTGACAAGAGATTATCTTCCTTATATCTCCAGTGCTTAGGGATTTCAAACAATGGATGTACATCATCAGCAGAGGTTTTATTCAAAACCATACAGTCGGAAGTGTTGCGTCTTTCAATTTCGTCATCCTCCCTCGGATTTTGCTTAAAAGAGCGTTTGACATCAATAAAAAGGTATGAGTGAACAAAAATGGATTTAATCGAAACCTGCATATTCATTTCATTATCATTATGAATCAAAAACATACAAGTTTTACAACTAAGATTCGCACTTTAACATAAAAGAAACTACAAATGCAAATAAATGACATGATATAAAAAGATTGCCAGCTTCGGGGAACTGGGCTTCCCAATCTTGATTTGCTACTGAACTAGCCATCTTCAAAATTGCTCGTCGAAGTTAGTCTGATACTCTTCTGAACATCTGCTCTCAGTGAATTTCTCTATAACATGGACTGATGAACCCACCTAACTGAATGGAGGAGGATTGTTGATCTGAATACCATGAGGCGTGACAGAGAACATATTGGAATCAATTAGAGTCTGAATCTTGCTCTTAAGCACCTTACAATCTTCAGTTGAATGCCCCTGTTCCCCAGCATGGTAATCACAACGGACGTTGACATTAAAACCTGGTGGATATGGAGGGATCACTGGATTAATCTCCTTCGGCACTATCAGCCCACCTTTGATCAAATATGGCAACATCTGACTGTACAACATTGGTAATTGAGTGAAATGCCTCTCTGGTCTCCTAGGTCTTTGTCGAACATGCTGACGGGCTGATGGCGATATGACCGTTGACTATGAAAGGGAAAAGATACCTGATACAAATACCCAGAAGATTGCTGACTCTGAACATTTGAAATGTCTGAAGCCTGAGGCTGAAATATCGGAGGTTCCCAGGTGGAATTACTTTCTTTCTCCCATTTTTTAGCAGAATTGATAACTGATTCGCTTTCATAAACCAAGATGTTTGAGGTGTCTTGATTCTTTCCATTCTTGAGTCTGCTCTCAATACATTCCCCAATTATTATCAAGTCAGAAAAGTTTAATGCCCCATTACCAATCATCTTATCCAAGTATGGACCTTGCAAAGTACCCATGAACAGGTCAACCAATTCTCTCTCTAGAAGTGTTGGTTGAACACGATCAGCTAACTCTCCTCACCTCTGAACGTATCCTCTGAAAGGTTCATTGTCCACTTGAGATGAGTCTTGCAATTGCATACGACTGGGAGTCATGTCGAGATTATAATTGTATTACTTCACAAAGGCGTTGGCTAGGTCTGACCATGATCGGATGTAACCACTCTCTAATTGCATGTACCAACTCAACGATACCCCACTCAAACTGTCATGGAAACAGTGAATCATAAGTTTGTTATTATGGACATATGAGGTCATTCTTCTGCAAAACATCACCAAATGTTGCTTTGGACAACTATCTCCTGTATACTTCTCAAAATTCGGTGTCTTAAACTTCGAAGGCATCACAAGGTCTGGCACCAAACACATGCTCGAAGCATTCAAATTAAGAGTATCATGACCCCTTAAATCATCAAGCTTCTCCTCCAACAAACAGTATCTTCTCATAAACCCAAGAGTTTGTGGGTATTTAGGTTTCATCTTTGGAACACCCCCTTGGAAGTCTGGAATAGAGAATGTGAAACTCTGATAGTCTTTGTCATTGAGAGAAGAGGAACCTCTATCTCGGACAATGGTACGCTCTTGTATATCTTGATCTTCAACAGGAATCCGCACAGGCTAAGCTTGAGCAATATTATTCACTGAAGGTGGAATAAAATTCTCATTAACTGGAGTCCTCTGAATATTGGCCTCTCCCCTTGTCATAGTTGTCATGGCTTCCATTAGCTGATTCAACCGATTCTTCATCAATTCAAACTATGCCCTTGTAACAACCTGATTCTGCTCTCCTGGGTTCATGATTCTTCTAAAAGCTAATTCAAGTCCAATACGAGTGTTGGGAAATCAACTGCAGGTTGGACAAAAGATGGATGAGCTCTCTGTTTCTGGATGAGGAAGGATATACAAAAATGGCGCACAAATGCTTATGCAATGCAATATGAAATGCAATAGACATGGGATCAAAACTTCCACAAAGCTCTGAATAACTGATGTGCTGCTGACTGAATAAGCTTATAGTCTGCTATGAAGAAAATACCAGAATACCCGAATAACCAGAATACCAGAATAATCAGAATACCAGAATACCAGGCTGATAAGTTCATACTGATAAGAAAACCAAAAAACCGGGTTGGTTGAAAGTCAAGGTTTCCTACAAAAACCCATTCTCTCTCACAGGTAGGTTCTAGTCTTGGGTGACATGGAAATCCTAACAGGTTATCAGTATCACAGACTCTCAGGTCGAGAATTGATGATACGTTCACCATTTCTGGTTTGGCATTATGGTCAATCAAGGAGGTCTCAACTGACTTCCCAATGAACGGTCTTCAGAGTCGTTAGCTTTCAGATCTAACACCCCCTCAACTGTCCAAGATGCACAAGATAGGATGTCTTCAAAGAAAACCTCGTCTGGACGCGAATTTCATGAGGGCTCGTGCATGCCAAACATGCAAGCCCGCACCACCCTCCATACTAGTACTAGGTGTATACTCAAGCCTGGGTATTGGGCTTATCTCTCAATGGAACACCCTACCCAACAAGACAACAGCAGTATAATATGATAACAATGATAAAGTGAGGAAAATAAAATGCAAATATAATGATATATAACAAAAACCATACAAATACAACATACATCCATACAAATATACACACCCAAAAATAAAAATAGACAAGCGCTAGGATTGACTCGCATAGAGAACCAGCGTCCCCAGCAGAGTTGTCAGTTGTTGCAACTGCGAAAAAGGAATGGCAAAAACAAACAGAAGAGTCTCCACCGAACGTTATTTATCCCAAAGAGAGGGAAATAAAACGATCGAAGAAAACCTAAAAGAAAGGAGAAGACAAGGTCATCGCAACCAAATCTTGAGTTTAGGAGTCAGTTACGCAAGGGGAAGGTATGAGCACCCCTCATGTCCGTTGTACTCAATGGGATCCATGCTTGTTGTTTAATCTACGGATGAAAGTTATCTAAAAGCTACTGCTAAGAGGGGGTGAAAAGGAAAAAGAGACTCGATAGGATATCGTCGCCCTATGCCTACGTATTTCTTTGTGCAATGGGAAAGTCAGAGTCAAAGTAGTTCAGAAAACTACGGGTGATGGAGGGAAGGTTGCTCACCAAGAAATCAACGTCTTGTGCCTACGTATTCTCATATGGTATGAGAAATCAGAGCAAATGTAGTTCGGGAAACTACAGGAAAAGGTCTCGAACGCACTAGGGCGAGAGAAAAGGTTTAGATAACAAATTGATCTCGATCGCACTGAGGCGAGAGAAATGGGAAGTTAGTTGTTAGTGTGCTCGTCAAGGATAGGAATCCTCGTGCCTACATATCCTCATTAGGGAATAAGGAATCAGAGAAGATGTAGTCCGTGCAACTACGAGAAAATGAGATCTTGATCGCACGGGGGCGAGAGAAAAAAACCTAGGCCTGAAACGCCATAACATAAGTGAATTGACTTTGTTTGAGATTTGTACTACACTAAAGTCTATGACATAGAAGTAAATGCATCGCATATCGCCCTCAGGGCATACGCTAAACACTCTAGACAAGCAAGAAGAAACTCCTCTTTCATCATTTCCCATGTACTTAAGGCTCGTGACGCACAATACTCATCGTATTCATTAAATGTTTTGATTATTGTTTTGAGGGAGAAAAGAGAGGCGCACAGAAAGTCTAAGGGAAACTAAACCCTAACTATTATCATACAAAGTGGCCTTAAGGTCAAGATTAGGAGAAAAGTCTACCTAATGTTGTCATGCTTGGATTGAAAGCCTAATGTCTCTCCTACCTCGAACTTAATCGGAAATTAAGTCAAGCTAGGAATCTTAAGGGATCATGTGAATACAAGAGTAATCAACAAGTAAACACAAAGCATCGCAATCACAAACATCAAGTATTGAAACTTAGATTAATATCCAAGAAGAAAGCAAATATATACAAGTGTCAAAGAAATATTAACAAGCGTACTCAAGAATTAATTGAAACTAAAATTAAAATCAAGAACGAATTAGTCAAAGATTAAAAGAGTTATTTAAGTCAAAATTAAAATCAAAATCTAATTAACTAAATTCTAATTGAAAGTTAATCCTAACTAAAATTAAAACTAAGATTAATTAATTAAATCCTATTCAAAAGATAATCCTAAGTTAATTCTAATCTAATTCTAAATTTAAATTAAAACTAATTCTAGAATTAATTAAAATCTAGTTACAATCTAATCAAAATTAATTAAAAACTAAATTCTGAAATTAAATCCTAATTCTAGGATTAATATCTAAAACAAACTTAAGAACAAAATAAATCCTAATAAAATCTTCTAATTATCAAAAATTAATTAATAAAACAAAATAAATAAATAAAAGAAGAGTGGCAATTTGCAAGAGATGAGGTTTTTGTTTAAAAAAAAGGACTTGTCTTTTTAATTCCTGATCCAACAAAAATCAGGGTGCAATGGGCTTGTAAGCCCCATTCACAAAGGTCTGCGGATTGCTGATCCAAACATGGGTCGAGCCCACTACCATCAGTAGCTGTCGGATCTAAACCAAGGAATGAGAAAGGGGAAAACGGGATGATCATAACCTCGTTCTCCATGAATATGAAATCACCATCAGCATCAGGAAAAGAAAACCCTGAGAAAGACTGCCGCTATTCAAATCTCCTTCTCTTCGTAACAAATCTCACGCCACTGTCCTTGCTTCAATTCTTGCTCTGCATCTCGCTTCCGTCTCTGATCCATTCTCCTTTTCGCGAATTGGCTATTTGCTATAATTCAGGTTCGTTCATGGTTTTATCTTATTCATGTTGCCCTTTCCTCTCTCTTCATCTATTTCTTCAATTTCTGGGTTTGTATGGGTTGAAGAGGGATTTGTGTTTCAGTGAGGAAGAGTTGAGTTGCTGTTGATTTTTAGGGAAGAGAAACGAATTGAGAGAGGTTGAAGCTCATAAAATGGTTTTGGTGAAAGGTATCAAAGATTGAAGAAAAAGAAGGTTGAGCTGAAGGTTTATGAGGGATCGAGGATTTGCTGAGGAAGGTTTGATGGAGAGATTGTAGGATTCTTTGAACAATGGTTTTTTTGTCTTTTGTTGTGTTCGGTATTCTCTTGGAAAAAATGTTGTGTTCGTATGATTTTTGGCAATAGGTTTTGGCGTGTGACTGTGGTACGGGTTGTTGCGGTTTGTGGCAGCAGAGAGTATTGGTAGTGGCTTGTGGGTGGTGCGTTACATGTGAGGCAGTGGGCCGTATCACGTGCTGCAGAGTTTTTGTATTGTAGCAGGTTTGGTATGGTTTTTTATGCTACATCTCACTTTGTAATGATTTTGGAAAAGTTTCGATCTTTCTTTATCGTGTTGTGCTGGTACAGGTTGTGAGGTTCGCATTGTGACAAGTTGGTGACAACAATATCCAATTGTGCTGCACACCCAGCAATGTCCTTCCTCTTCCTAGTTGACACATATTTTCCTGTCACTTTAAGGCCTAATGAACCTCTTGATATGCTATTTGATAATTCTTTTGGTTAGTAGAGGAACGACCATCTCATTTCTGTTTGAAGAGCTGCTCATATTAGAAACATTGAAAAACAGAGCAAGGAAGGGATTGAAGAATTACGATGAAGGAAATTTTTGGATCTGATGTTGTAACAATGGTGAAACTTATTTATTATTTTGTCATGTAAAAGAAAATGGGTTTGGCAAGATGTAATGACAATTGGTTTCTGTGTGATGGTAACACTACATGAGCCGTATGATTCCTCTTGAGAAGTTTTCCTCTTTTTTCTTTTTCTATTTTTGTGTGTAATAAGAACATTGGATTTTTGTGGCAATAAAGAAAAATAGTGTAATGGGCCTTATTGACTTTTTTAGAATGAACTCTATTACTATTCTTATTTTTGAATGGGCCTTGGTTTGAATTAAATACGAAAATGGAGAAATGGATATAAATTTGGAAAAAAGGTTTAACGTGGATAGTAAAATGATTATACAAATGGGTTAAGAATTGAATATGGATTTTTGGTTTTAAAAAATGGATATAAAATTGAATATTTGACTTGGATTTTGAAGTTTGAATTATGGTTTGGAAATGCATATCCAAATGTGGTTCATGAACTCATTCTAGTAATGGGTATGGATTGGGTAATTGGAATTTGAAAATGGATCGAGATGATTTAAAATATAGACTCAACAAAATGGCTATGGGTATTGATTTTTAATTTAAATGATGAAGAAACGATGAGCTTGAATACCATGTAAACTCCTTAAAACATATCCAACCAAACCTTGACATCTTTTTACCCAATTGAACTTATGAAATCTCTAGAATGAAACTTTGCTTCTGTGAATCCATGCCAACTTCTATTCTTAATCCCAAATTATCTTGCACTCTTAATGAACTCCTCGCTTTGATCTCAAATCCATATTAACTTGTATTACAAGCGATAAACGATAAGCAACTAAGGGTACAACAATGCCTTGACCACAACATAAGCCCGCCACTTGATCTCTCGCACTATGACTCAATGTTTTAAAAATTCAATCCACAAGATATCTCGCCTTGATAGCCAATGATCTCAACACTAGAAAAATCCCCTGAAGAAACCTTGAAGATGAAGATAAGACGTGAAGTGCAGAAAGAAACATGACCAGCCAAAGATCCTTCACATGAAAACCATAATCCAATGAACCTCAACGGATAAAAGTCTACAAGCTCAAGCATGAATCAGAAACCTCCATTCTCCCTGAGATATACAATGATGAAGATAGTATCCTGATATGTTAAGAATGAAACAAAACCATAATCCACGGCCTTCCTTACTTATACCATTGAAGGAACCTTGAGCATTTGACACTCTTGAGATCTCTTGCTTCAACTTGACTAAAGTATGAACTAATTGAATCACCTATGAATAGAGAAAACTAAAATCACAAGAAAAGTCTTGATCTCACGTCTTAGAAGACCAATGCACTATATGATTATGGCCTAACGGATATGCAGATGAATGCGAAACATAGGCCAGAAAAAGGTTAGAAAAAGTGAGGGAAAATTTTGGGGTGCAACACATCTTATTCCCATTCACGCCTAAATTGCTTTTAAAACTAATTCTTGATTTAATTAAGCCACTTTTAAACCCTGTAAGTCGATTCTTTCTATGATCGCCATCAACCAAACCTAAAACATTCTTGATTCATATATCAAGTCATACCCCAAATTGTAAGTCAACTGCTTTTAAGCATCACCGTCAACCTCATGCACACACTTTCTCTCTTTCTTTGGTTGTGGTTTCGTTTACTAGTAGCACCCTTAGGGACTAGGAATCAATATGAATTTTTCTCAAACTCTTGATCCAACGTCAAGTGGTTACTCCCCTCATAAGTTGGTTTCCTTTTGCAATCTCCATCATGCAAATTCAAACCTCTATCATATATCGAGTATTTTTCTTAAAACTAAAATTTGTTTTCACGAAAAATCCAAAAATATTTTCTCATCTCTAACTATTTTTCATACTCTAAAAAACACCTCAACCATCTCAAACCTTTTTGCCTTTGGGTTTTTCCGTTTAAACTTTTCAAAAAGGACATGCTACTTAGCATCGTCCATAAAAAACACACAACAAACTAAAAACAGTTTCAACATGAACTACGAAGTTCTGATTTCCTCTGAGATACGTAGGCACTGGGTTGAAAACTCAGACAAACTCAATAATAAAAAAACCTTTTATTTTCCCTCAAGTAATCAAACAGTTTTCCCCTTAGCAAGCAATAATATTTCAAACACCTTTCATGCCTAGATAACATAGATGGTTCCCATCGAGTACGATGGATGTAAGGAGTGATAGTACCTTCACCTAAGATAACCGAATTCTGAACCCAACATGGTTGCGATGACCATACCCTATCCTTTTTATCCTATGGGTTTTCTTAATACTTTCCCTTTCCCTTCTAGGGAATAAATAAAGTTCAGTGGCGACTCTCTGTTAGTCCATCTGTGAACTTTCTTCGCGAGGTCGTATTTTTTAAGGTGCGACAACCTTGAATGAGGACTTGA
The DNA here is from genome assembly GCA_963859935.3 of Lathyrus sativus. NCBI lineage: Eukaryota > Viridiplantae > Streptophyta > Magnoliopsida > Fabales > Fabaceae > Lathyrus > Lathyrus sativus. The sequence continues at coordinate 505,799,192 of OZ012735.1, read as the reverse complement.
ATTATGTAGCTTGAAACAATGATGAACCATGTGTCATACCCTAAAATTTCCCCCGCCTTAGTTCCTTCATTTTTATCATTTGCATAACATCAATCATATCTCGTGTGTATCTTGTTTGCCTTGTCCACAAGTTCGAGTTTTGCATCAAGGAGTTCAAGTGTTTGATCACTTAGGTTTTAGTATGATCTTTAACATTTCAAGCTCCTCGAATCATGCTTAGTCATCAAGGGATTGTCTCTATCAATAATCAAGTATAGGTTGGCATCAATTCAAGTTCATCAAGCTTCATTCCATCATGAACTGCAAATTAGGGTTTTGGTCAAAGTCAGCTTGATGTTGACTTTTTGGCCAAAACATGATATCATGGCTTGGAATGTAATTCAAAGGATTCAAATGCATCATTGTGGTCCATTCATGTGATTAAATTGGCTCAAGAAGTTGGATTCATTGATAGTTGAAGAATTTTGATTCAACTGATAAAAAGCCAATAAATGCTCAAAGTCAAAGTTTGACTTTTGACATTTTTGGTCAACCATGGAATTATCAAGTCAAGAATCATGAAAATATGGAGAAAAAAATTGAGTTTGATCAAGCTAAATCAAGAAAATTAAGAAAAGATCAAGAATTTTCAAAATTAGGGTTTTTTGAAATTTCATCAAGTACAAAAATCCATGATCAAATGACCAACTTTTCAAGGTTATAACTTCTTCCTCAATCATCTACTTGAAACACATGAGGGATGAATTTAAAGATGGTATTTTATACTAAAATTTTATGAAAATTTGAAGCCAAAAGCTTTCTTGAAATGGAAGAAATTAATGGCTAAAAAGCTCTTGCCAATTTGAAATTGATGAAACACTTGTGATTAATCTAGGAATCCATTTGAAACACTTAAGGGCTACATTTGCAGATCTTACTTACTACTTCATCATGGTGGAAAATTTGTTCCAAAAATCTCTTGCCAATTGAGAGATATGAAGGATCAAAGTTATGGTTTCACAAGGAAATCAAATGCATGATGAACCCGAATTTTTCTAAGTTTCAAATTCAGTTTGATCCACACGAAATTGGAGCCAATTTGGAGCATCTTCCAAGCATTTCCTCAGCTTTCTTTAAACATAAATATTGTTCATTTCTATGTTAGCTTCACTTTGATACCAAATTTGTGCAAAATAGGCCCCTACAATGAAGACAAAACTGCTGCAAACCTGACTACTTGGGGATTACCATTTTGGCTTGTTGTGAAATTTGAAACTTGCTCAAAACTTATTGAACAAGGTTCAGCTCTAATGCAACTGACTTTCTAAGGCCAAAGCAACTTGTCCAAGCTTAAAATGAATGCTCAGAGTGATCATGAAGCCAAAATTCAAAGCCTTGGCTTATGTACTATAATTGCCATCTTTGTGAAACAAGATCATACAAGACAAGATACCAAGCCATGATCTGATCCAAACTAAGTCCTAACCTACTTCAAAGGCCTCTACAAATGCATAGCAAACCTCATTACCTTATTACACAAGCAAGAACAGAAAAAGATCATTAGAGCAGAAACTCAAAACTCCATTAAAACTCAAATTTTGAATTCTTCAATTTCTCCAATTTTCCTTCACAAATACACTTCATACATCACCACATACCTTTTGTATGCAATAGAACCATGTTGTAGCACCTCAAACTCCATAATCATAACTCACTTTTTCCATTTGCAAGTGGATTTGGGTAGAGAATTTAAGAGGGTCTCAAGCCATTATAAGCACATCCTCACACTCCTGGGAACTCAAGGAAGTTAATAAGATCATTATTCCATTGTTGGAAGCATGTTTGGAAGGTCCACGAGTTCATCATTTGAGGTACTTTCTTATTTTCCTGTTCTCACACTTACGAGCATCCTTTTAGCTCATTCTTGTTACCATTGTGCTTGCTTTGATGTGGTGATTAAAATCCCTAAGGTTATGATCATTGATTGTCAACATAGGCCATTTAATTTCATTTTGAAAAATTGTGGTTTTACTCACTCAAATTCTCATTGTGGATTGAAAATGAATAAAAACTATGGCCATAGTTGGAATCCTCGTGAAATTCTGAGCAAGATGTTATACTCACATGTCCCATTTGGTCCCAATTTCAAAAAACTCCATTTTTGAAAATATGGAGATCGTGAGGAAGAAGACGACTTTCTACGTGCCATTTTTTTAATTTTCAAATTATTTTTAATATATTATTTCATGGGGGCGAAACCTTGACAGGCCAAACGGCCTAGCTCAGCTAGCAAAGGGTTTGGCTGGCGAAACCTTGACAGGCCAAACATGCCATTTTTCTTTTAATCTTTTCTTATTTTCTTGTTCTTATTAAATATTAGAAAAAATATTTCTATTTTATTTATTTCTTTTATTTGCTTATCATTATTTTTGTATTTCATATTAAAACTTTAAAAAAATTTACTTATTTTGCTTTTTTTTCATCATCATTCAAAAATCAAAATATTTTTCTAAAATAACAAAAAACCTAAAAATATATTTAGTAGTGTGTTATATTATTTCATCATGTTCATTTGATATTAATATTTTATTTATAACTTAGTTTTGCTATTTATTCATTATGTTGATGTTATATTAATGTCATTACCTTGATAAATATTGTAAGATGATTCTTGAACCATTTATGATGGTGTGATTTATGTGAATGAATGTTTGACTTTGGTTAGGTCTTATGTTTTTTTGTCTTTATGAATATGATCTTATGATTTGATACTTGACCTAAATGTTTTTGTGTATGTCTTAATGTTGAAATTCTTATAATTTCTAGGATGATTTTAGAGTTTGTTTAGAAATGGATGTCAACTTAATTTAAAACTCTAATGATTTGAGTCACTTATTTGAATAATGATCTTTGTCATATGTTGATATTAGGCCTTAGTGTTTTCTTTGTGTTTGAATTCATTATATTTATGATGCATGCCTTGCATGATTCATACTCGTGATCATTGATTGCTACCTTTATATTATTTGTGTTTAAGCCCAAAGAAAAAGGGACTATAGTTAATTTGGTGTCTTATGCATGTCCCTTGTACACCTTGATGTATCCTAAGCCTTATGTGTGATCTTGTTCATATTGTTCATGTTAGGATAGAAGTTAACTTATTAACCTAAAACAAACAAAAATATTAAAATCAACCTTTCAAGATCAAAAAGGACTTGGTCAACACCAAGGTCCATTTTCAAAAACATTGGTCCAATGCCAATTGATCACCATTTTAAATCCTTTCCATTGTCAAAACCTTTTCAAACTAATTCTTGATTCAACAACAAGCCCTTTTAAAACACCCAACTTGTAAGTCAATTGCCTCACGCATCGCCATCAACCTTTTCAATCATTTTCAAATCCTTTCATGAATAAACCTCGATCAACATCGAGCGCATTTTCTTAATAAAAACTTTGACCTATATCATTGAAAAGTTAGAACTCTTTTCTTAATAAATACGAAATAAGAGGACTGTTGGAATCTAGCATTCTAGTAGAACCCTCGAATGATTGGTCTCAAGTCTCGCACTTTGGGATAGCCGGTTGTCGCTACTGCGAAAATCGGCGCCGGCTGACAGAAGAGTCGCCACCGTGCGTTATTTATCCCAACGGAGGGAAAGGAAACGCTCGAAGTAAACCTCGAAAAAAAAACGGGGAAAGGTATGGTCATCGCAACCAAAACCTGGGTTCGGGAGTCGGTTACGCAAGGGGAAGGTATTAGCACCCCTCACGTCCGTCGTACTCGACGGGATCCACGCTTGCTTGGGTTGTCTAAAGGATGCAAAACAATCTATATACGGATGCTAAATCTAAACGGAAGGGAATTGACTCGATAGAGCGTCGCACTCTATGCCTACGTATTCTCAAGAGAGAAAGTCAGAGTCAACGTAGTTCGGGACTACGGGGAAAAATGGCTCGCCAAGACGTCGCGTCTTGTGCCTACGTACTTCCACACTGCATGGAAGATCAGAGCTTTACGTAGTTCAGGCTAACTACGGCTAAACAGGGTATTCTCACACAGCAGTGAGAAATCAAATTGGTTTTACAGGGTACGGGAACCTATGGGAAAAAACTATGGTCTGGTCTCAAATGCACTCAGGAAAGAGAGAAAAAGGGTTACAATCAGTCGTCAGCGGGAAAGTCTCGATCGCACAGCAGCGAGAGAACAGAAAGGTTAGTTGTTAGTGTGCTCGCTAGGATATCGCATCCTATGCCTACATATCCTCGTCTGGTACGAAGAATCAGAGCAGCTGTAGTTCGGCTACTTCGGGACCACAACTCAAATCTCGTTTTATTAACATTCTGAAAAAATGGTTACAATGATTGAATACTGAAAATAAACCCCTAGGAAATACTATCCTATCCTATCCTGAAAAATCAAATGGAAAATAGTCCCCTAACAAGTGGACTTCTAAAAATTATCTCTAAAAGTGTAAAATATACTCCTATGAAGAAAAGATCCTCTAAAAAATATTAAATCTACCTTAATATTTTTTCTCAATATTTCTTTTCCCTTTTCTTTTTTCAAAATACTTTTCCTCTTTTTTCTATATTTTCCATATATTTCTTTCATTATTTTTCTCTATTTTTCTCATATTTTTTTCTATTATTTTTCTCACTATTTTTCCACATTCCTTTTCAATATATTTTCTTCACTTTTTCTTTATTTTTTCTATATATTTTTTCAAATATTCTTTATTTCTTTTTCTTAACACTCTTTATTCTTTTTCTATTTTCCTTTAATATTCTTTTTCTCTTTCAAATATTTCTTTTCTCTTTCTTTTTCTTTTTTTTTCTATACATTTTTCACTATTTTCTTCTTATTATTTTTTCATAAAGAAAACAATAAAATGAAAATGGAAAAAAAAACAAGGGGAGGGGGGTACACTGGTTACAGGGGATGTTAATAATCTGCAGAAAAAAGAATGGGCTCAGCCCACTAAAAAATATTCACACGGGGAGGGGGTTTGATGAGCAGAACGTGGGGTGTAGGAGTAAAAAGTCTCGTTGGGCCCAGCCCGGTTTGTTAGACACCCAGAGGGGGGTATGAGGAGTAAACGGAAGGTGTACGGACGAAATCCCAATGGGCTTGAGGCCCAATCCAACACACAGCCCTCTCTCTCTCACGCCTCAAACCCTAATCCTTCCCTTGGCACTGTTCACAGCGCCGTTCCCTGAACCCTCTCTCTCTGAATCCTCTCTCTCTGAATCCTCTCCTGTTCTTCAATTTCAGTCTCAATCTTTCTCCCCAAACTCTTTGCTCACACCACAAACCAGAAAAAAACGTAATCTCGTAATCACCAGCGACATAACAAACAATTAATCGAAGCCAGAAATAACCACGATCTGAAGATCTTCATATGAATCCATTAGAGGTTTTGAGGCCATACGTGCTTGCGAGGATAATACTGGAAGAACTGAAGAATACGAAGGCTCGATGGATGAAACTCGTGAAGACTCAAGGCGTGTTACCTGACAAATGATGAACGCGTTTGATGACTTGAGCTTCTTTCTGGAGAATGGTTCTTGATGACGTACTGAAGATTGTAGTTGATGCTCTCCTGGATCTTCCGATGAACAATGTTGAAGGAATCTGGGGGATTTTCTTGAATCGTCTGGTTGAAGATCGTGAAGGCGATGAAGAACTTGTTGAGGTGCGTGTGGATCCGTAATCTGGAAACGTCTTGAAGGTAGCGAACATCTTGCATGGAGATCTGGAGAAAGTTTGAAGATGTGATGAACATTGATGATGATGATGAAGATCGCTGGAAAATTCACGGCGGTTGTTGATGAAGATTGGACCGGAGAGGATGAAGATCAAAGGAAATCTGGAGATTTTGGTGATTTGAGGATTTTCCGGTGACGGGTAGGGCGGCCGGAGTAGGTTAGGGTGGTCGGAAGGAGTTAGGGGTCGCCGGAAAATGACGGTTGGGGTGGTTGCATGGCCGCCGGCCATGCAACCGGCGAGACTCCGGTGGAAGTTAGGGATGGACGCGTGGCTGTGGTAGTGGAGGGAAGCGTTGCATGGACGCCACGTGTCCTGGGCGTGGCAGAGAGAGAGGGAAGGAGAAAACGCGTGGCGTGATGTGGTGAATCCGAAAGTATGATATGTGGCTCTCTCCTTGTTTTACACGTGGCTTGGACTATATAAAGGACTTTGACTGATTTTTCTGGACTCTTCTAGAAATGGACAAAAAATGGAAAAACTGGGCCCTGCGAACTGGGCCTCCAATATCTCTTATGGGCCCAACGAAAATGATTAAAAAAACTCAAAAAAAACTGAAAACTGATTAGTGGCTAATTAGCTGCAAACTAAAGAATTAAAATTCTGATTAACCTAAAGCTAATTAAATTCTAAACTATTCAATTAACCTAATATAGCATCTAATTAAATCTAATAAAGCTGAATCTAACACTATTTAAATTTAGAAAATCCTATGAAAAATAAAATCTATTAAATTCTAGATTAAAACCTAATATTCAAAAAACCTATTAATTTCTAAACTAAACTAAAAACTCTAATAATTCCCTAAAAAAATTGTATTAAACCTCTATTAAATCTCTAATAAACCTATATTATTCTATTATTCTAAAATGATTAAAAATCTATCTAAAAAGAATTAAAACCATTAAAAATATTAAAAACCTATTAATATTCTATATCTAAAAAAATATATTCAAAATTCAATTGATATTCTAAAAGAAAAATCTATTAATATTCTATATTAATCTAAAAATGATTTTAAAGCTATAAAAAAATCTAAAAATAGCTAATAAATTCTAGAAAAATCACAATAATTCCCGAAGGAACAAAAATAGCACCGAACGACAAATAACACTGCGAGAGTGTAACGCCCCGATTCTGAATTCCCATTAATTGTTGAGTCTTTTAATTTATTTATTTGATGTTTGTTTTAAATTGAGAAATTATATATTGCTATGTGGTGTTTGCTTATTTTATCTATTTTTACCGATTCGGAGAGTTTTCGGGGAATTAGAGTAAAAAGGGCATTTTAGACATTTAGCAATTTAGTGTGAGAATTGATTGGTAAGTGTTGGAAAGAATTTGAGAGGAAAGAAATAGAGATAGAAATAGAATAAGAGAGGAAAAGGAAGAAAGATAGTAACATAAGAGGAAAAACAAGAGAAAGAAAAGAGGAGAAGAGAAAGAGAAGAGAAAGTGGAGAGGAAAACCTAGAATCATCAAGGGATCATCACCAAAGCTTGCAATCGATCGGTAAGGGTGTGAAGCTCTATCATCTCTTTAATGTGTATGATTGTATGTGTATGTGTTTGGATTTTGTAGAGTTTCTACTCTTTTTCCACTTAGGTTAGAAGTTGGTTTTGTGAGTAGAATGAGGTTTTAATCGGTTAGAACTCGGATTTGACGATGTAGTTTAGTCGGGTGATGGTTGGGTTGTGCTATTGAGACTGGTTTGGATTTAATCGGTTGATTTTGTGGAGTTTGGGCTTTTGAGACAGCCATGGAAGTTCTGTCTTCGCAGGCTCGCCAGGCGAATGGCAGCGAAGCTTCGCCAGGCGAAGCCCAGCGAGCTGTAGCGAAGCAAGTCAGAAGCTAACACCCTGTCTTCGCTGGCGAGTTCGCCAGGCGAAGTGAGTTGGCGAAGGTTCGCCAGGCGAGTGTGTAGCGAGCCTCAGCGAGTAATTCCAGAATTACTCCCAGTGGACTTCGCTGGGGAGTTCGCCAGGCGAAGGCCAGCGAGCATTCACTGCGTGGCTTCGCCAGGCGAAGGTTGGCGAACCTGGCAGTGTTATTTTGTTTTGCTGTTTGTTCATAGCATGATGTTTGATTGATTCAATTATGATTAATGCCTATATGAATGATCGATGTGTGAACTATTTTGACATGTCATGCTGTGGGTGGCCGAAAGGCGTGAATCCTAGATTGTAGAGTAAATGGTGAATCTTGAATATTTGATAATCTTGTGTATTTGCTCGAATTGAATAGAAACGCATTGATAGGCTGATATATGTGTAAACCATGTGTGGAATGGTGCATAATGTGAATGCATGATAGATATATGCGATGTATGTGATAAATGCAATGAGTATGTTTGTGAGTATAGTATGCATTTTTGTGTTGAATGATCCCTCGGAGGATTTGCAGAACCTCGTATGATACGATGGTTATATTAGATTCCTTGGAGAATCGGTTGCATTGTGTGATTCCTCGGAGAATCGGTCATAACATGTAATCCCGTGGAGGATTGGCTAGAGTATTTGATTCCATGGAGAATCTGCTGAGTACTTGATCCCGTGGGGGATCTGCTGAATATTCGATTCCATGGAGAATCTGATGAATATTTGATTCCATGGAGAATCTGCTGAGTACTTGATCCCGTGGAGGATCTGCTGAATACTCGATTCCTTAGAGAATCTGTTGAATGAGTCGGTACCGCATTTGCATCTGCATAGAGTCGTGTGTCGGTCTCTATGAGTTGCATGAGTCATCTGTGTATGATGCATTGGTTGAATGAATATAACTGTGTATGTTATATATGATTGTTTGGAGGAACATATTGTGAATGTTCATAAGCATGTGTAGAGGCATGATTAATTTTATATGCTTAACGTGGTGAGAACATAATTTGAGTATAACTTGTACAAATGTGAGTATATGTATATATACAATTTTATGCATTAACTGTTATGATATTGTTTCTCACCCTTCTGCTGTTTTATAATGCTCTATGAGGCATTGCAGAGTAGGAAGCTGTAGGTTCTTTTTGTGAAGCGATGTCTTCATTCTTTTTGGTCAATGGCTCTGATATGTAACATCTGGGTAGTTAGGAAGCCTTTGACTCTTTTGGAGTTACATTTGTTTTGATTCTTTTGTGATACATATGTGTATGTATCTGCTGTGGATATGTTGTAAAGCATGAATTAACTGATGGTTGTATATACGTTTATGAATGTGATTGATTCAATATTTGGATGTTTCCGCTTTTATTCTAAATATTGAGATGTGGGTTACCCATTGTTGCATATCTATTTTGAGCAGGTATCGTATGTGTTTAATTTCATGATAATGTGATGCGCCTCTTATATACCATGTTTTAATTAAACTCTGATGAAATAAATTTTCTAAGTGCCTAATTGATTTATTTGGTTAATTTGGGGGTATAGAAAGGGGGTGTTACATTAAGTGGTATCAGAGCCAGTGTTGAGTCAGTCGTGTCTGTCTTGTTGTTGTGTTGGTTGAACGGTTGTTTAACCTTGTTGTTATTTTTGGGAATCCTCAGAATATGGCAGGTCGTAATGACAATGCTATGGCAGCGGCGTTAGAGGCTATGGCCAGAGCTGTGCAGGGTGCACCTAACGTGAATGCGAATGATGAGTTCAGGAAGAACCAACCACCGGTGTTCAAAGGGAGATTTGATCCGGATGGTGCTCAGATATGGTTAAAGGAAATTGAGAGGATCTTTAGGGTGATGGATTGTGCTGAAGGGAACAAGGTGAGACTAGGGACTCACATGCTGAGAGAAGAGGCTGATGACTGGTGGGTCAGCGTGAGGCAAGTTCTTGAGGTCGACGATGAGGAGATTACGTGGGATTTATTTCGTACTGAGTTTCTAAGGAAGTATTATCCCGAAAGTGTTAAAGGGAAGAGAGAAATGGAATTTTTGGAGTTGAAACAAGGTAATATGTCGGTGGTGGACTACACCGCTAAGTTTACTGAGTTAGTGAAGTTTCACCCTCACTATGATGCGGTTACGGCGGAATTTTCCAAATGTATCAAGTATGAGAATGGCTTGCGTCCTGAGATAAAGCAAGCGGTGGGTTATCAAAGAATACGAAGATTTTCGGATTTGACCGAGTGCTGTAGGATTTATGAAGAAGACAGTAGAGCTCGTTCTACTCATTATAAGGGTTTGAGCGAGAGGAGAGGGAAGCAGCAAGTACGAAGCGGACCTTATGTGACGCCTGCTGATAAGGGCAAACATAGGGGAAACTTTGATAGGAGACCCGGAGGAGGTTCCGGTGCGATCAAATGTTTTAAGTGTGGCGTGATGGGCCACAAGTCTTATGATTGTGGAAAGTTCAAGGCAAAGTGTTCCAACTGTGGACTCCTTGGACATGATGTAGCAGAGTGTAGAAAGAATGTTGTGAAGTGTTTTAGTTGTGGCGAGGTGGGTCACATTAGCCCGAATTGTACCAAACCGAAGCAAGCTCAGGCGGGCGGAAAAGTTTTCGCATTAGCAGGTTCAGACGCTACTAATGCGGCGGATCGTTTGATTAAAGGTACATGCTTTATTAATGATATGCCTTTAGTTGCTATTATTGATACTGGAGCGACTCTCTCGTTCATTTCTCTTGCGTGTGCTAAGCAGTTGGATTTGTGTATGGTTTCTTTGAGTAGTGGTATGGTTATTGGGACTCCCGCTTCGGGGTCGGTATCTACTTCTTTGGTGTGTGCAAGTTGTCCTTTGACCATGTATGGTAAGGACTTCGTTATGGATTTAGTGTGTTTGCCGTTGGAAGGTTTGGACGTAATCTTGGGTATGAACTGGTTGCAATTTAATAGAGTTCATCTGGATTGCTATCACAAGTTAGTAAGGTTTCCTTCTTTGGAAGATGGTGAAAACGAGAGTTTTCTTTCCACTAAAGAGTTGAAGAAACTTTTAGCGGACGAAGCTCAGTTGTTTGGTTTGTTTGCATCATTGTCGGTGGAGAGCAAAGTTGAGCTCGACGTGTTTCCTGTGGTTTGTGAATTTCCTGAAGTGTTTCCGGAAGATGTTGCGGATGTGCCGCCAAAGAGAGATGTTGAATTTTCTATTGATCTAGTTCCGGGTACGGGACCGATTTCGATGGCCCCGTATCGGATGTCGGCATCGGAGTTGGTGGAATTGAAGAAGCAGTTGAATGATTTGTTGGATAAGAGATTTGTAAGACCAAGTGTTTCTCCTTGGGGTGCGCCGGTATTGTTGGTAAAGAAGAAGGATGGTAGTATGCGGTTGTGTATTGATTATCGGCAGTTGAATAAAGTGACAATTAAGAACAAGTATCCGCTTCCAAGAATTGATGATTTGATGGATCAATTGGTTGGAGCCCGTGTTTTTAGTAAGATTAATTTGAGATCCGGTTATCACCAGATTCGGGTTAAGGAAGAAGATATTTCGAAGACGGCTTTTAGAACACGATATGGTCACTATGAGTTTACGGTGATGCCATTCGGAGTTTCTAATGCGTCGGGTGTTTTCATGGAATATATGAACCGTATCTTCCACGAGCAGTTGGATCGTTTTGTGGTAGTGTTTATCGATGACATTTTGATTTATTCTAAGTCTCGAGGGGAACACGAAGAACATTTAAGGATTGTGTTGCGGATTTTGAAAGAGAAGAAGTTGTATGCAAAGTTGTCTAAGTGTGAGTTTTGGTTGTCGAAGGTGAGTTTTCTTGGACATATTATTTCTGGCAATGGTATTAGTGTGGATCCATCCAAGATCGATGCGGTAATGCAATGGGAGACTCCAAGATCGGTTACGGAAATTCGAAGCTTTTTGGGCTTGGCCGGTTACTACCGGAGGTTTATCGAAGGATTTTCAAAGTTAGCACTTCCGTTAATGCAGTTGACTTGTAAAGGAAAGACTTTTATTTGGGATGTTAATTGTGAAGAGAGTTTCATGGAATTAAAGAGAAGGTTAACAACAGCGCCAGTTTTGATTTTGCCGAATCCTACGGAACCTTTTGTGGTTTATTGCGATGCTTCTTTGTCAGGATTGGGTGGTGTATTGATGCAAGGTGGGAAGGTCGTGGCGTATGCTTCTAGGCAGTTGAGAGTGCATGAAAAGAATTATCCTACTCATGATTTGGAGTTAGCGGCCGTAGTGTTCGTTTTGAAAATTTGGAGGCACTATCTTTATGGTGCAAGATTTGAAGTTTTTAGCGATCACAAGAGTTTGAAGTATTTGTTTGATCAGAAAGAATTAAATATGAGGCAAAGGAGATGGCTAGAACTTTTGAAGGACTATGATTTTGGTTTAAATTATCATCCGGGTAAGGCGAATGTGGTAGCCGATGCCTTAAGTCGGAAGTCGTTGCACGTGTCTACTTTGATGGTTAGAGAGTGGGAACTCTTGGAGAACTTTAGAGATTTGAGTTTGGTTTGTGAGTTAACGCCGAGTAGTGTGAAGCTTGGTATGTTGCATGTCACGAATGATTTTCTTGCTACGGTGTGTGAAAAGCAAAAGTTGGATTTGAAATTTGTGGATGTGATGACGAATGGAAATGAAGATTTCAAAGTTGATGAATTAGGAGTTTTGAGGTTTCGAGGTCGTATTTGTATTCCCGATGATGCGGATTTGAAAAAGATGATATTGGAAGAGGGACATCGGAGTAACTTGAGTATTCATCCGGGAGCGAATAAGATGTATCAGGATTTGAAGAAGATCTTTTGGTGGTCTGGATTGAAAAGCGATGTTGCTCGTTTTGTGTACTCGTGTTTGACTTGCCAGAAGTCTAAGGTGGAGCATCAGAAGCCTAGTGGATTGATGCAACCGTTGGATATTCCGGAATGGAAATGGGATAGTATATCGATGGATTTTGTTACGGGATTGCCGAATACGCAAAGAGGACATAATGCTATTTGGGTGATTGTTGATAGGCTTACTAAATCGGCTCACTTTATTCCGATTGATATTACTTATTCTTTGGAAAGGTTGGCCGAGATTTATGTTGGCACTATTGTGAAGCTTCATGGAGTTCCTAAGAGTATTGTGTCGGATAGAGATCCTAGATTTACTTCAAGATTTTGGGAGAGTTTGAAAGGTGCCTTGGGTTCTAAGTTGAGATTGAGTTCGGCATATCATCCGCAAACAGATGGTCAAACTGAGAGGACGATTCAATCGTTAGAAGATTTGTTGCGTGCTTGAGCAAGGTGGTGCGTGGGACGGTTATTTAGCGTTGATTGAGTTCACCTATAATAACAGTTTCCATTCGAGTATTGGTATGGAGCCATTTGAGGCTTTATATGGTCGGAGATGTCGAACACCTCTGTGTTGGCATGAGACAGGTGAAAAGTCGGTAGTTGGTCCGGAAATGGTACAGCAAACGACGGAAAAGGTGAAATTTATTCGGGAAAAGATGAGAGCTTCTCAGAATAGACAGAAAAGTTATCATGATAAAAGGAGAAAGGATCTCGAGTTTCAAGAGGGCGACCATGTGTTTTTGAGAGTTACATCGGTTACGGGTGTGGGTCGTGCTTTGAAGTCGAGAAAGTTGACTTCTCGTTTTATTGGTCCGTATCAGATTGTCGCACGAGTTGATGCTGTGGCTTATCGTGTGGCTTTGCCTCCGAACCTTTCCAATTTGCATGATGTATTCCATGTCTTGCAACTTCGGAAGTATGTTCTGGATCCGTCACATGTTATCCCAATGGATGAAGTTGAAGTGAGAGATAACCTTACAGTTGAAGTTTTACCGGTTAGTATTTTGGACCGTGAAGTTAAGAAACTAAGAGGTAAGGATATTGCGCTTGTGAAAGTGTCCTGGGGAGGTGCCGCAGAAGGCAACATGACTTGGGAATTGGAGAGCAAGATGCGAGAATCGCATCCAGAGTTGTTTGAATAAGGTAATATTTTCGAGGACGAAAATTTCTAAAGTGGGGGAGAGTTGTAACGCCCCGATTCTGAATTCCCATTAATTGTTGAGTCTTTTAATTTATTTATTTGATGTTTGTTTTAAATTGAGAAATTATATATTGTTATGTGGTGTTTGCTTATTTTATCTATTTTTACCGATTCGGAGAGTTTTCGGGGAATTAGAGTAAAAAGGGCATTTTAGACATTTAGCAATTTAGTGTGAGAATTGATTGGTAAGTGTTGGAAAGAATTTGAGAGGAAAGAAATAGAGATAGAAATAGAATAAGAGAGGAAAAGGAAGAAAGATAGTAACATAAGAGGAAAAACAAGAGAAAGAAAAGAGGAGAAGAGAAAGAGAAGAGAAAGTGGAGAGGAAAACCTAGAATCATCAAGGGATCATCACCAAAGCTTGCAATCGATCGGTAAGGGTGTGAAGCTCTATCATCTCTTTAATGTGTATGATTGTATGTGTATGTGTTTAGATTTTGTAGAGTTTCTACTCTTTTTCCACTTAGGTTAGAAGTTGGTTTTGTGAGTAGAATGAGGTTTTAATCGGTTAGAACTCGGATTTGACGATGTAGTTTAGTCGGGTGATGGTTGGGTTGTGCTATTGAGACTGGTTTGGATTTAATCGGTTGATTTTGTGGAGTTTGGGCTTTTGAGACAGCCATGGAAGTTCTGTCTTCGCAGGCTCGCCAGGCGAAGCCCAGCGAGCTGTAGCGAAGCAAGTCAGAAGCTAACACCCTGTCTTCGTTGGCGAGTTCGCCAGGCGAAGTGAGTTGGCGAAGGTTCGCCAGGCGAGTGTGTAGCGAGCCTCAGCGAGTAATTCCAGAATTACTCCCAGTGGACTTCGCTGGGGAGTTCGCCAGGCGAAGGCCAGCGAGCATTCGCTGCGTGGCTTCGCCAGGCGAAGGTTGGCGAACCTGGCAGTGTTATTTTGTTTTGCTGTTTGTTCATAGCATGATGTTTGATTGATTCAATTATGATTAATGCCTATATGAATGATCGATGTGTGAACTATTTTGACATGTCGTGCTGTGGGTGGCCGAAAGGCGGGAATCCTAGATTGTAGAGTAAATGGTGAATCTTGAATATTTGATAATCTTGTGTATTTGCTCGAATTGAATAGAAACGCATTGATAGGCTGATATGTGTGTAAACCATGTGTGGAATGGTGCATAATGTGAATGCATGATAGATATATGCGATGTATGTGATAAATGCAATGAGTATGTTTGTGAGTATAGTATGCATTTTTGTGTTGAATGATCCCTCGGAGGATTTGCAGAACCTCGTATGATACGATGGTTATATTAGATTCCTTGGAGAATCGGTTGCATTGTGTGATTCCTCGGAGAATCGATCATAACATGTAATCCCGTGGAGGATTGGCTAGAGTATTTGATTCCGTGGAGAATCTGCTGAGTACTTGATCCCGTGGAGGATCTGCTGAATATTCGATTCCGTGGAGAATCTGATGAATATTTGATTCCGTGGAGAATCTGCTGAGTACTTGATCCCGTGGAGGATCTGCTGAATACTCGATTCCTTAGAGAATCTGTTGAATGAGTCGGTACCGCATTTGCATCTGCATAGAGTCGTGTGTCGGTCTCTATGAGTTGCATGAGTCATCTGTGTATGATGCATTGGTTGAATGAATATAACTGTGTATGTTATATATGATTGTTTGGAGGAACATATTGTGAATGTTCATAAGCATGTGTAGAGGCATGATTAATTGTATATGCTTAACGTGGTGAGAACATAATTTGAGTATAACTTGTACAAATGTGAGTATATGTATATATACAATTTTATGCATTAACTGTTATGATATTGTTTCTCACCCTTCTGCTGTTTTATAATGCTCTATGAGGCATTGCAGAGTAGGAAGCTGGAGGTTCTTTTTGTGAAGCGATGTCTTCATTCTTTTTGGTCAATGGCTCTGATATGTAACATCTGGGTAGTTAGGAAGCCTTTGACTCTTTTGGAGTTACATTTGTTTTGATTCTTTTGTGATACATATGTGTATGTATCTGCTGTGGATATGTTGTAAAGCATGAATTAACTGATGGTTGTATATACGTTTATGAATGTGATTGATTCAATATTTGGATGTTTCCGCTTTTATTCTAAATATTGAGATGTGGGTTACCCATTGTTGCATATCTATTTTGAGCAGGTATCGTATGTGTTTAATTTCATGATAATGTGATGCGCCTCTTATATACCATGTTTTAATTAAACTCTGATGAAATAAATTTTCTAAGTGCCTAATTGATTTATTTGGTTAATTTGGGGGTATAGAAAGGGGGTGTTACAGAGAGCGCACCAAAAATAGCCGGTAAAAATAAACGGACACCGAAATATCCCTAAAACAACAGCGCGAACTGAAAACACCGGGAATAGCACGGCTTCCCAAAAAATACGATTCTACCTATCTAAACCTGCTAAAAACACCTGAGACGCGAGACGAGGGCTGTGATCCCGATAAAATCAAAACAAATGAAAAATGCACTGTATGTGATATGCAGATGCGAATGCGGTCATGCGTCGAAACATCGAGCCAGATACGGGACCCGGTTGGTCAAATTTTGGGGTGCAACAGCTGCCCCTATTCAAGCGACTTGGACCTGAAGGGTTGAAGAGCGCTCAACCTTCAAACATTCAGAGGTACGAGACGGTTGAATACCAATAAAACCCAAAAATTTGCCAACCGCAGAAAATATACTGTAAAACTGCTTGAGGAATAAAATCCAGAACCGAACCCAGCCGTCACGGCAACAAACTGGTCAATCATCTGGTAAAGAACTCCTGATTTTAACACCCGTTACTCGCGTGATACCACTGATAACAATCCTGAGGGTCGCAACAAAACATATGATCTTCTCACATCGTCTACTGATAGACATGAAGAGAAATATACTCACATTGTCTAAAGATAGACGGGAAAACACCCATAATCCCGAAGAAGAAGAAAAAAATTCAATACTCACATCGTCTAAGGATAGACGGGAAGACACCCATAATCCCGAAGAAAAAAATTCAATACTCACATTGTCTAATGATAGACGGGAAGACACCCATAATCCCGAAGGAAACTTCAATACTCACATTGTCTAAGGGTAGACGGGAAGACACCCAAAATCCACGAAGGAAAAAAATTCAATACTCACATCGTCTAAGGGTAGACGGGAAGACACCCATAATCCACGAAGGAAAAAAGTTCAATACTCACATCGTCTAAGGGTAGACGGGAAGACACCCAAAATCCACGAAGGAAAAAAATTCAATACTCACATCGTCTAAGGGTAGACGGGAAGACACCCATAATCCATGAAGGAAAAAAATCAATACTCACATCGTCTAAGGGTAGACGGGAAGACACCCATAATCCCGAAGGAAAAAAAATCAATACTCACATCGTCTAAGGATAGACGGGAAGACACCCACAATCCCGAAAGAAATCTTCAATACTCACATCGTCTAAGGGTAGACGGGAAGACACCCATAATCCACGAAGGAAAAAATTCAATACTCACATCGTCTAAGGGTAGACGGGAAGACACCCATAATCCACGAAGGAAAAAAATTCAATACTCACATCGTCTAACGGTAGACGGGAAGACACCCATACGCACTTCAACACCATCCATCAAATTTCAGAATCCTTTCGTCTACAGGACTTGATGGAAAGAACAATATCCTTAAAGGGGCCACATCATCAGTAAGGACCGACGGGAAGAAAACCACCCTCAAAGAGCCATGTCATCACTAAGAATCGACAATCAGGAAAATCGAATATTCTTTAAAGAGCCTCGACGCCAATAAGAATCGACAGTCAGAAAATCCCTCTCGAAATGTCATCACCTCCAATACACAGAAAGAAAACCACTATCCGAAAGATCACTTTGAAACCCCTCAACATCTAATGATAGCTGGAGAAGACTCGCTGGGGAAACACACCATCCATATGATCTGACGATAAGAAACCCGCTGAAAAATCACCTGAAACTTCACATCGTCTACTGATAGACAGAAAGAAAACCACTGGAGCTCAAGACGTCTAATGATAGACGGAAAAATCCACTTATCGGAGGAACACATCGTCAATATGGATTGACGGGAAGAACAACCTGTCGATACCAGACGACTGATTGATCAAAGCATAATTGTTGTACGATCTGAAATATGAATAATCTGCTGAACTGTCTGAACACTGCTGCTGGATGAATGCCCCTGAACTGATCACAGAGTAATTCACGTGCCATATGAGGCTGATAGAAAACCTGGCTTATGCTTCGTATGCATATGCATATGCTTGAATTTTCCCACGGCGTAATGCTCCATTCAGGATGGAAATGCTACGCATTTTGAAAATGAAATGCAAGTATGATGCAAATATGATGATGCATGCAATATGCTAATGCAGGCTGGAGCTGCTGGAGAAGGTCTGGTACAAAAAACCACTTCAGCAAAATAAATGCTGAAGACGAAGCCAACTCCGCTGGGGATAAACCGGATATCGCAGAATCATTCCAGCAAAATAAATGCTGGAAGAGTGAAATCAACTCCGCTGGGGAAATTGGGAACTTAACCGAGCACCTCGTTGAAGTAACACCCTGCTGGGGAATATAACTCTGCTGGAAAATAGCGGATGTACCAAGTATGATTGGACTTCTCTGGGGATAGCTGACCCGTGCCAATGAAAAACTCGGACTTTGCTGGAGAAAATAGACGGAGTCTTCCTGCGTACTGACGAAGCTCGGATTTGGAAACTGATGCGCCAACACGGATGGGCCTCACAGTGATCACCAACATGAATTTGAACATTTAGGCTACCTGTGATGGGTCAGGTACAACTGACGCTGGAAAACATTTTGTCTGAATACACAGCTTACTATTTGAAGATTGGCTGAATCTGCTCGAATAACTCTGAATAACCCTGATGATGCGGAGAAGAACAATCCCTTCGCTTCTGATATGCCCCAGCCTGTGGGACCTCTATGGGGATAGTCCTCGAAAGGGAATCTGAAAATCTGTTCCCTGATGGTCTGATATGAAATGCCCCAGCATTCTGAACTTCGGAGAGATACTTCACCTCAAATGCTTCTCGAGTAAAGAATAACTTCTGCGCCCTTAAGATGGCCTGCCCCTGACTGCAATGACTTTGCCCCCGATTATCTGATTCAGAGTAGTCCCCCTGACTACGACATATTCACCGAATCTCGACTTGATTGCCCCAGAGTAACTGACTTTGAATGGCTGACCTGACCGGGGATCACAATAATAGCTTGCCCCTGCTCTCGGAACATTCGGGAGTTCTGTATTCTATCCTGACCATACTTTCCACTGTAGGAAACTTTTCTGCTGTCAAGCGCTTACTCGCAAGTAAAACAAGTTGTTCTGCATAAAAGACATATTAATGCAACACATATGACAGCTTTGACATCCAATCTGTTCACTGGGAAAAGGGAAAACAGTTTATAGCATATAATGCACAAAACATTTATCAACATCAGTACCAACATGGTAAGAGGAACCCTTTCAGGAGTCAGCATCGACGCGACCTTCACCGAAGTATGCTTTCGAAACAACCTGCTTCAATTAGGACTTTTGAAGGTTATAACGTGGTCAGGTTCACGGTTTTGAAGGAAAGGATAAATGCTCAAAGTTTATTTTAACCCACCCACTCTCCTTGATGTTCTCCCATCCTATGTTCAGCTAATTCGGCCTTAGCGCTCACCTCTTAGAGGCTGAAAGATAGGAGTGATAGTTCGAGAAATTATGATTGTTGGGAGTGACAGCCACTCACCTTTCGTCTTTGACACTTGAGGTCACACGACTCGTATTTGTCCGAGGATTTTTCTTTTGTCATCCTTTCATCTTTTTTCTTATCCCTAACTTTTGCCTGGACTGACTCTTTTTGAGTTTCTTTTGATTCTTTAAGTCCAGCGGGATGCCCTCATTTTTGCCTAAGTCATTTGTTTTGAAGTTTTGACTTAGCGGGCTTTTGATTCTTTTTGCTCTCTTTTTCCGAACAAGTCGTGTGACACTGGTTGCCTGACTCTTTGGGGAATAAAGTGACTGTCTCACTCTTGATTTAACCGTTGTGGTTTTTTAGGCACGACCTCTAGAGGTGTGATTGATCCTCGAACGGACACTCCTTTTGCAATTTGGACGCTCGGTCAAATTAGCTAACACCTACCCTACCCCAGGTTAAGATTGAGGGTTTTTCATTCACAGAAAGAAACTCCTACTACAAGGCTCAAAGGGGTTGACAAGGGATTATCTTCCTTATATCACCGGTGTTTAGGGATTTGAAACAATGCCTGTACATCATCAGCAGGTTTTATCTCAAAAGCATACAATCGGAAGTTGCACGTCGTTCATTTTCGTCATCCTCCTCAGATCCTTCTTAACCAAGCATTGGACATTTGTAAAAACAATTAGTGAACGCGACTGGATTTAATCAAAACATGCATATTTATTTCATTATCATCAATTGAATGAAAACAACAAGTTTTACAAGCAAGATTGCAATTTAAACAGGAAAGAAACTACAAACGTAAAGAAATGACAAGATAAAACAAAGAAAAATGCCAGCTTCCGAGAGTCGGGCTTTCACATCTGTCCTGCTGCTGAACCAGTCATCTTCACAATCGGTTATTAGAGGCAACGCGCTATTGTCCTGATCTGCTTTCAACGACCCAAACAAATTATAGAGCCCTTTCTCCTCATTCAGATGATTTTGGGCCCTTCCTGCCCGAAATTGATTGCTGCACTGTCGAGTAGGTCCTGTACTTTATGCTTGAAGGCCAGACAATCTTCAATATTGTGCCCCTGTGCTCCTGAATGAAAATCACAGCGCTCCTTGATATCATAACCTGCTGGAGGCGTACCTGTCAGCGGGGCTAACTTCCTCTTCTCAACCAACTGCAATCGTAGCAACACCTGAAGAAGTTCGGCATACAGCATCGGAGGCATACTAAATACCCTCAACGGCGTCTGATTCTGAGCTCTTCGCTGATTGGGATGCTGTTGCCTTTTCCACTGTTGAGATCGTTGCTGTTGCTGCTGGTATCGGGTTGACTGTTGAACAACCTTCGTAGCAAATACAACATCGGCTTCTTGACTTTCACTGTACTGATCAAGGCACTCCTTATGCTTAGCCATTTTCTTTCTCAGATCTGCCCCAGGAATAGGCAACAGTTGCGGGCATGGAGATTCTGATACCATGGAGTCCAGGATACGTTTCTGACCTACTGCGGCTTTAGAAACATCCATCATCTTAACATCAACGGGGATGGGAGCAATACGTACAGCTACACCGCTCGGCGAGAATTCAATGTCTTTCGAGTCAATCAGGTCTTGAACATTGTGCTTAAAAGCATGACAACTCTCGATGTCGTGTCCGAGTGCCCCAGAATGGAACTCACATTGCTTACTGGTATCATACCCATGAGGAAGCGCTCCTGTGGGTGAACCCAACGTTCTCTTCTCAACCAGATTAAACCTCAATAAAGTCTGCAAGAGCTCAGCATACGTTGAATGTGGCGCCTCAAATATCCTCTTTGGCTTTCCCTCCTGAATCCTCCGTTGAGCTGGGTGCATCTTTTGTTGCTGCTCAGGTTCCACAGGCACAGGTGGCACGAGCTTCTTCACTGCGGCTTCAAATAGATGATCATCCTCCTTCCTAAGCACATTCTTGACTACTTCCATGATCAAGCTCATTTGGGTCTTCAGCTGACTGTTTTCCTCCTTGAGGATCTTCTGCTCCAGATGCATCTCTTGCATGTCTTTCATCATCTGCCCCAGCTGGCTTCGGACTTCAACCGATTCAACCTGATTCTGTTCCATATCTCTGAAGGAATTCCTGCAACAAACTGGATGATGAGGAAATAAGACCCACGGTTCTGATGTACCTGTTAAATGATAATGCAAAGCAGAAAGCGAACACATATTCATGACAAGACAAGGAGAAACTCAAGCTATGAGCACACAGACGAACATCTCCCACACATGTATAACCAACAAAAGCAGCACGTAAGCACAAATGAGTACGAATACAATGACCCCAGCCAACAATCCTGGTGGTGGTCGGCAAACACTAGTGCACAAAAGCTAAACGGGTTAGGCAGCAATAACAGATGCGACACCCGGCACGAAAACCTCTAGAAACTTCTCCCATATTCCCATGAACTCTCCGATTGACATTCTTCAGAATACACACTTCCCGAGGAGTCTTCCATGACATTAAATGACGAACCCACGCAGCTGGATGACGGAGAATCATTAATCTGAACAAAACCCTAGGGCGTGATGAAAATCCGGTTAGAGTCTAACAGATCCTGAACCTGGCTTCTAAGCACCTTACAATCATTCGTTGAATGCCCCTGTGCCCCAGCATGGTACTCACAGCGGGCGCTGGTATCAAAACCTGGAGGATACGATGGAATCACTGGATTAGTCTCTTTCGGCACTATCAATCCACTTCTGACCAGATCTGGCAACAACTGACTGTACGCCACCGGTAACTGAGTAAACTGCCTTTCAGGTTTCCTTGGTCTTCGTTGGGCACGCTGACGCGATCTACGATAGGATGACCGTTGACTTGAAGTGTCTGAAAACCGATCCTGAGATGCTAGAGATTCTGAGACGACGTCGTTTCCTTCTTCCCACTCTTCTTGAGAACTGACAACTGACCCATTCTTATCAACTGGGATATAAGGAGCATCTCGAAGATTTCCACTCTTGAGTCCTCTCTCAACAAGCTCACCCATTCTCATCAGGCCCACAAAGCTTGTACAACCGAACAATTTGTCATAATAATGGCCTTTCAGAGTACCCAAGAAGATGTCAACCATTTCTCTTTCCTGAAGCGGTGGTTGGACACTAGCAGCTAATTCCTTCCATCTTTGCACATACCCTCTGAATGATTCATTCTCTGCCCGAGATAATTCTTGCAGATGTACGAGACTAGGAGCCAAATCCAGGTTGTAATCGTACTGCTTCATGAAAGCTCTGGCTAAATCCACCCATGATCGAATCTGATTACTCCCTAATTGCACATACCACCTCAAGGATGCCCCAGTCAGACTATACTGAAAGCAATGGATCATCAACTTGTCATCTCGCACAAACGCAGTCATTCTTCGACAGAACATCATCAAATGCATCTTTGGACAACTATCTCCCGTGTACTTCTCAAATTCCGGCACTTTGAACTTGTGCGGCATTACCAGGTCAGGGACTAAACACATGTCTGCGGCATCCAGGTTAGCAACATCTTTGACCTCCAAAGCTTTGACTCTTTCTTCCAATGCTCGGAACCTTCTATCACCTTCAAGAGCTCTTGAGTTTACAGTCCTGGCTACCGGGATATCTCTGCGTGGATTCCTCTCAAGGAAAACAGCACCTTGATTGCTAACAGGAGGAAGACATTCATTCCGGGCAACAAACTGCTCATGTCGACCTCGGTTTTCCACAGAAGGCTGTACAACTTGGTCTGCAGTCAGGTTGTTCGCTTGCGGGAAGCCTTCCATAGAATCATACCGAGGGTGGGACGTCATAGTAAACCCTGTCAAGGTGTTAGGAGACTGGAAATTGCCTTCAGACAGAGCTATCAATTACCTGTAACTGACTACACTGCTTGATTCCCAAATCTGCTTAAGTCTGCTCCACCCCCTTTGGTCGTCTTCTGACAATCAACAGTTGCTCGATCCACCCTCCGAGTACTCACCTTCGGGAAACAAAGGCTGGATCAGAACTCTGGCTAGCTGGAGAAATGCTATGCAATATGATGCGAAGATGCCTATGCAAATGCAATGCAATGCAACAAACACGGGATCACAACCCCCACACAATCTGAATACTACTGCACTGCTGACGGAGTACGTTCGCTCTGAAGAGAAGACCAAAATAACGGGTAGGTTGGAAGTCAAGTTCCCTGCAAAAAAAAACCCCCACTCACAGGTATGGACCTATATCTGACAAGGTACGGCATCCTATGCGGTCGTCAGCGTCACAGACTTTCAAAACTGACGATACGATTCCCAGAAGGAGTGGCATCATCAAGTTTTGAAGAGGCCTCACTTAGCTGACTTCCAAATGATCGGTTCCCAGAGTCGACAATCCAACTAACCAGCAACCCGAGCCACCCAAAGGGTGGGACAAGAGGCCAACCAGAAGAACCTCGTCTGAGTGTAGATTTCGCGGGACACTAGGACATGCAAAGCATGTGTGCACCCACTAATTTCTACTCTAATTCTAGGTGCACTCAAGCCCAGGTCCGGCTTATCTCTCAATTATAGAACACCCGTCACGCCCCAACAGCAACAGATACTATCAATAAATAAACCCCAATAGACAAGCAAACAAGCGCTAGGATTGACTCTCTCTTAGGGGACGTTAGATCCCACATGCATAAGAACTATCGCAGTCCTTAGCATCCAGGGGACGTTGGATCCCCAACAGACTCGTATAGGGAACCATCGCAGTCCCCAGCAGAGTCGCCAGCTGTCGCTACTGCGAAAATCGGCGCCGGCTGACAGAAGAGTCGCCACCGTGCGTTATTTATCCCAACGTAGGGAAAGGAAACGCTCGAAGTAAACCTCGAAAAAAAAACGGGGAAAGGTATGGTCATCGCAACCAAAACCTGGGTTCGGGAGTCGGTTACGCAAGGGGAAGGTATTAGCACCCCTCACGTCCGTCGTACTCGACGGGATCCACGCTTGCTTGGGTTGTCTAAAGGATGCAAAACAATCTATCTACGGCTGCTAAATCTAAACGGAAGGGAATTGACTCGATAGAGCGTCGCACTCTATGCCTACGTATTCTCAAGAGAGAAAGTCAGAGTCAACGTAGTTCGGGACTACGGGGAAAATGGCTCGCCAAGACGTCGCGTCTTGTGCCTACGTACTTCCACACTGCATGGAAGATCAGAGCTTTACGTAGTTCAGGCTAACTACGGCTAAACAGGGTATTCTCACACAGCAGTGAGAAATCAAATTGGTTTTACAGGGTACGGGAACCTATGGGAAAAAACTATAGTCTGGTCTCAAATGCACTCAGGCAAGAGAGAAAAAGGGTTACAATCAGTCGTCAGCGGGAAAGTCTCGATCGCACAGCAGCGAGAGAACAGAAAGGTTAGTTGTTAGTGTGCTCGCTAGGATATCGCATCCTATGCCTACATATCCTCGTCTGGTACGAAGAATCAGAGCAGCTGTAGTTCGGCTACTTCGGGACCACAACTCAAATCTCGTTTTATTAACATTCTGAAAAAATGGTTACAATGATTGAATACTGAAAATAAACCCCTAGGAAATACTATCCTATCCTATCCTGAAAAATCGAATGGAAAATAGTCCCCTAACAAGTGGACTTCTAAAAATTATCTCTAAAAGTGTAAAATATACTCCTATGAAGAAAAGATCCTCTAAAAAATATTAAATCTACCTTAATATTTTTTCTCAATATTTCTTTTCCCTTTTCTTTTTTCAAAATATTTTTCCTCTTTTTTCTATATTTTCCATATATTTCTTTCACTATTTTTCTCTATTTTTCTCATATTTTTTTCTATTATTTTTCTCACTATTTTTCCACATTCCTTTTCAATATATTTTCTTCACTTTTTCTTTATTTTTTCTATATATTTTTTCAAATATTCTTTATTTCTTTTTCTTAACACTCTTTATTCTTTTTCTATTTTCCTTTAATATTCTTTTTCTCTTTCAAATATTTCTTTTCTCTTTCTTTTTCTTTTTTTTTTCTATACATTTTTCACTATTTTCTTATTATTATTTTTTCATAAAGAAAACAATAAAATGAAAATGAAAAAAAAAAACAAGGGGAGGGGGGTACACTGGTTACAGGGGATGTTAATAATCTGCAGAAAAAAGAATGGGCTCAGCCCACTAAAAAATATTCACACGGGGAAGGGGTTTGATGAGCAGAACGTGGGGTGTAGGAGTAAAAAGTCTCGTTGGGCCCAGCCCAGTTCGTTAGACACCCAGAGGGGGGTATGAGGAGTAAACGGAAGGTGTACGGACGAAATCCCAATGGGCTTGAGGCCCAATCCAACACACAACCCTCTCTCTCTCACGCCTCAAACCCTAATCCTTCCCTTGGCACTGTTCACAGCGCCGTTCCCTGAACCCTCTCTCTCTGAATCCTCTCTCTCTGAATCCTCTCTTGTTCTTCAATTTCAGTCTCAATCTTTCTCCCCAAACTCTTTGCTCACACCACAAACCAGAAAAAAAACGTAATCTCGTAATCACCAGCGACATAACAAACAATTAATCGAAGCCAGAAATAACCACGATCTGAAGATCTTCATATGAATCCATTAGAGGTTTTGAGGCCATACGTGCTTGCGAGGATAATACTGGAAAAACTGAAGAATACGAAGGCTCGATGGATGAAACTCGTGAAGACTTAAGGCGTGTTACCTGACAAATGATGAACGCGTTTGATGACTTGAGCTTCTTTCTGGAGAATGGTTCTTGATGACGTACTGAAGATTGTAGTTGATGCTCTCCTGGATCTTCCGATGAACAATGTTGAAGGAATCTGGGGGATTTTCTTGAATCGTCTGGTTGAAGATCGTGAAGGCGATGAAGAACTTGTTGAGGTGCGCGTGGATCCGTAATCTGGAAACGTCTTGAAGGCAGCGAACATCTTGCATGGAGATCTGGAGAAAGTTTGAAGATGTGATGAACATTGATGATGATGATGAAGATCGCTGGAAAATTCACGGCGGTTGTTGATGAAGATTGGACCGGAGAGGATGAAGATCAAAGGAAATCTGGAGATTTTGGTAATTTGAGGATTTTCCGGTGACGGGTAGGGCGGCCGGAGTAGGTTAGGGTGGTCGGAAGGAGTTAGGGGTCGCCGGAAAATGACGGTTGGGGTGGTTGCATGGCCGCCGGCCATGCAACCGGCGAGACTCCGGTGGAAGTTAGGGATGGACGCATGGCTGTGGTAGTGGAGGGAAGCGTTGCATGGACGCCACGTGTCCTGGGCGTGGCAGAGAGAGAGAGGGAAGGAGAAAACGCGTGGCGTGATGTGGTGAATCCGAAAGTATGATATGTGGCTCTCTCCTTGTTTTACACGTGGCTTGGACTATATAAAGGACTTTGACTGATTTTTCTGGACTCTTCTAGAAATGGACAAAAAATGGAAAAACAGGGCCCTGCGAACTGGGCCTCCAATATCTCTTCTGGGCCCAACGAAAATGATTAAAAAAACTCAAAAAAAACTGAAAACTGATTAGTGGCTAATTAGCTGCAAACTAAAGAATTAAAATTCTGATTAACCTAAAGCTAATTAAATTCTAAACTATTCAATTAACCTAATATAGCATCTAATTAAATTTAATAAAGTTGAATCTAACACTATTTAAATTTAGAAAATCCTATGAAAAATAAAATCTATTAAATTCTAGATTAAAACCTAATATTCAAAAAACCTATTAATTTCTAAACTAAACTAAAAACTCTAATAATTCCCTAAAAAAATTGTATTAAACCTCTATTAAATCTCTAATAAACCTATATTATTCTATTATTCTAAAATGATTAAAAATCTATCTAAAAAGAATTAAAACCATTAAAAATATTAAAAACCTATTAATATTCTATATCTAAAAAAATATATTCAAAATTCAATTGATATTCTAAAAGAAAAATCTATTAATATTCTATATTAATCTAAAAATGATTTTAAAGCTATAAAAAAATCTAAAAATAGCTAATAAATTCTAGAAAAATCACAATAATTCCCGAAGGAACAAAAATAGCACCGAACGACAAATAACACTGCGAGAGCGCACCAAAAATAGCCGGTAAAAATAAACGGACACCGAAATATCCCTAAAACAACAGCGCGAACTGAAAACACCGGGAATAGCACGGCTTCCCAAAAAATACGATTCTACCTATCTAAACCTGCTAAAAACACCTGAGACGCGAGACGAGGGCTGTGATCCCGATAAAATCAAAACAAATGAAAAATGCACTGTATGCGATATGCAGATGCGAATGCGGTCATGCATCGAAACATCGAGCCAGATACGGGACCCGGTTGGTCAAATTTTGGGGTGCAACACCAGTCATTCTTTTCTTTCATCCTTAAAACATTTAATATCAACTTGGACAAATAAGGGCCGTTAAGATCTAGCATTTTAGTGTAACTCTTTGAATTATTATTATCAAGAGTTCATCGTGCATCAAACAATTTTCATAACAACTTGAATGAAAAAGGGCCGTTAGGATCTCACATTCTGGCGTAACTCTTTGAACAATTGATTCTTATCAAATGTCTGTCATTCACCTAAAATACATCCCACCAATTAAACCATCTTTTCTCACTGTTGTGTGATTAATCTTAAAAACCTTTTCATAAATGTGAGATATTGTGTCTTGAGACGACGCAAAACATTGCTTCGTCCACAAACTATTTGAGTTGAGATAAGAGGCGTTTCCCACGAATGTTGATTTATAAATCCATTCTACTGTGATGCAAACGTCTGCTCTTCACCTGTTTTGGATAAAGAAATTTTTTTGTCAAATGCGAATAAGTATCTTTTGCTAAAATTCACCAACAAACAAAGCCATTTTTACCAAGAGTTACGGATGCTCTGGTTTCTCATTTATTAATGAAAATATGTAGGTACAAGGGCCCTAATCCTTGGTGAGCCACATTTTTCTTTTTTCCCATAGTCCCCGAACTACGAAGGCTCTGAGTTTCTCATTGCACTATGAGGATATGTAGGCACGAGATTGCAAAGTCTTGTCAAGCCCCCTAGTAATAAAAACCCTTAGGTCCCCTTCCTCTTTAATAAAAATCTAAAGAACATTTCCCTTCTCTCTATCTTTTCTCAATAAGTAAAAGATTATAAACTAAGATAAGATAACATTCATTCGACCCTAAGTAAATGGTTGCCTTTGAGTATAACGGACGTGAGGGGTGCTAATACCTTCCCTTTGCATAACCGACTCTCGGACCTAAATATTGGTT
This sequence comes from Lathyrus sativus, assembly GCA_963859935.3. Lineage (NCBI taxonomy): Eukaryota > Viridiplantae > Streptophyta > Magnoliopsida > Fabales > Fabaceae > Lathyrus > Lathyrus sativus. The sequence goes on along the minus strand of OZ012735.1, from coordinate 505,770,552 downwards.
GCAATGACCATATCCTTATATTTCTTTTAGGGATTTTATTTGATATTTTCCATTTCCCTCCATGGGAATAAATAAAGATTGGTGCGACTATGTTAATTCCATCCCACGAGCATACAATTGTGCTTCGTGAGGCCGTGCTCATTTTTTTAAGGTACGACACCATGTACATGAATCCTTCACCTTTAAGATCTTAATCAAAACTTGCACTAAGTTACACTTCATGACATGGCTTGAATCAACTTCAATAAAACCCTAATTCCAACATCCTAGAGCATGGTGACTAAAAGCCTTCACTATAGCCCTAAATTCCTTGAAGTATCTTACTGAAGATGACTTAAAAGGTTGAGAAGAATCGAGGCCTAGCCCAATAGCAATTCTAGTTGAAATATCTTGTCAAATTCAAACACAAGGGACTGAAACCCTATTCATGCTCTTGATGAAACTTGGTAGAGGAAAACCTTGCAGCTTGAGGAGAAGTAAACTCACGCTGATTAAGATCACATGAACCTAGTTTTCAACCAAAAATGATGAAGGAACAACTTGAATTATCCTTGAATGATACTCAGAGCCTCATAACAATAGAGAAACCCTAGCTTGCCCAGAATTCATCAATCCCATATCTTAAAAGCTCAATGGCATGCATGACTATGATTATTATGACCTAGTGGATAGTGCATATGAATGAGAAGTGAAAAACCAGCTAGGGTTAGAAACAAGAGGGAAAATTTTAGGGTGCAACACCTTTGAAGAATAAATAGGTAAAAAAAGAACTTACTTACAAAGCAAAAATTAAACGATATTACCTCACCATATGAACGACGGAGGATGTACATGCATTTCACAAGAGACTCTCAGACAAAAGTTGAAACAAATGCAAAACGTACCACAAAAACTTTTGACATCAACGTTCTTACGACTTTTCTCTTTGTTAAAGTACGCGATAATATGATTTATAATACATCAAAGAAAGTTATTGATTTGATGATCGTCCTTTTTTGTTAGACTTTTATTCTTGTCTCTTTCATGAAATTTATCTTACTCCTCCTTAAGTTTCATCATCTTAGATTGGACAATCCATTATTCAATGTCCTTGAGTATGTCTTTTAAAGATACACCTGCATCATGGAACGAAATACCTTTTCCTACATTTCTCAAATAGGAAGCATTACAAGTAATCTACACACTTTTACCAATTAATGAACATTATTTATTGTCTTTCTTGGTCACACAACCCTTCTTCCTTGATACAAAGTCAATGAAATAGGGAGATATCACCTGTCATATGTCTTGAGCATCTACAAACGAGATCACATACTCTCTTCGTAGATCCAAGACATTTATCCTGAAAGATTAACAAAAAATGCTAGGTACCCAATCTTCATTGGGTCCTTAAGGGTGAGTGAAATCTCTGTTGCTTAAGAAACCATTGGAAAACACCTTTAGGAACAAGAAATCTCATAAATTTGCATTTAGCAATAGAAAACATCTTTCTTGCAACAAAAGTGACAAGTTAAATTGTGAGGAGAGGTGACCTTTGCTATTTTGATCCTTTTCAACAAGGTTATACCTTATATAAGGATTATAAGAAGGCATTGTGAGTTCATCTTTCCGCTTCATTATGTTTTGAATGATGTCAAAACTAGGATAAACTTTAACGTTTTTGTACATTGTGTTAGTTCCATGTTTCTATGATTGTCCATGGTTCTATGATTGGCTAAATTTTGGTAAAACATAATTCCGCACTGATGTCAAGCTGAATGTTATGACATCCATCTGCTGTCATGACAGAACTGCTGTCATGTGTTTTTAATCAGGATGTCATTACCAATGTCATGACATCGCTGTCTGATACAACAGGAGTTGTGGTAATAGAATTGTTGTCATGTGTTGTAATCAGGATGTCATTACCAATGTTATGACATTACTGTCTGGTACAGCAGGAGCTGATGACAGAACTGTTGTCATGTGGTTTAATCAGGATGTTATTACCAATGTCATGACATCGGTGTCTGGTATAGCAGGAGCTGCTGTTTTATATCACTTGATAGAAGTGCTTTGGATATACCTCATCAGTATGTGCAGGCCAAAGAGATTTATTAGGAACAAAGTGCAGATTTAATTGGTGTTCATAAAAAGGATCTTTGAGACTTTTTAGGAAACTATAATATGCTTGTTTCTACTGTTGTAAAGAAGATTCTGCAGGAGTGTTCAACAGGGTGAGTTTGGTCAGCTAAGAACAAAGTGTGTTGGATGTCATTATAGATGTTATGACTTCAAGCGTATGACATCAGGGCGCGTGTTTAGGTTTACTGTTATATTGCAAGAGGAAACTTAGGCTATACTTCAAGAAACCTGTTATGACTCCTTAGTTATCTCAGGCGAGATTCTAATCAAGGCTGAGAATACCATGAAGCAGTTGTGACCTAATTTGACAGCACCTTGAATTATGGAAAGTGGTTTAACTTGGTTAAACCTAATGTTTGTTACTTTTGACCAGCCCAAGCCCATTCTGCATTACTATTTAAGGAGGAGCAGGAGCAAGGGAAATTAACCACTCACAACAAGAAAAACTTGAGTGTTGAATTAAGGTTTAGGGTTTTGAGAGTCCTTTGTGTGTGACCTTGTAAGTCACCCTTTGTATCTTTGGATGCATCGTGGTAGACATGTTTAGGCTGTTATTAGTACAATGCTAATTGTTCACTCAAAGCTTTTAAGCAAAAGTGTATTTGTGAGTGAAGAGTTTTGTTCTTCACGTGTATTTGTGTGTCTTAGGAATACTTATTGCACTCCAAATTTTACCGTCAGATCATTGATCATTTGCATTTCATTTTTGTTCATCTGTCATTTCAACTAACCATTCTAGCCAGATTTATTTGTGAAGACAGGTTCGTTGCAGAGGGTGCAGGTCATAAAGGCTGTGTATATATGCTCATCTGGCTCATATCCTGCAAAGTTGTGTTTGAATCCCTGTGGATGGTCGTTGGAAGAATTGATTGAAAATGTGTGGGGTATGGTATTATAAATGGTATCCTCATGATCGAAGGACTTACTAAGCAAGACTTTGTCCATATTCACGAAGTTAATTCCTATTAAGAAATTGGTTATTTGTTGGAATTCCACGGGCTTTAAAGTAGGGAAGTTCGGATAAACCTTTTGGATCAAGCTTTAGCAAGGAGTTTAAGGTGGAAATTCACGAATAATACAAGTGATGATTCAAAACCCAAATTCAAAATCAAACCATTACTTCACGATTCAAGATAGTTCAAATCTTTTTTAAGGCTTTACAAGATTTGAATTTCATGATTTAAAGTTCAAGTTTCACCATCATTCAAATCTTTGGTTTTGCGAGCAATTACTATAATTTTTGGAGTTGAATCATTACGTAATTGGTAGCGGTAAAGTTGGATATAATTCGGATTAACTCTATGTCAAAAAACCCACCAGATTCACGAGGTCTAATTGTCGTTTGAATCCTAGAAATCACATGATTAAAGGCTGTGGCATTGGAAACTATTTACAGTAATATAATTTGTTCTCTTAGATGTAGTGTTTGTCCACGCTTTACATATATGGTGCGGTGTTCTAATTATAATCTGATGATGTTATCATACTCACTTTTTCTATGCTATCCGCTCATTATGCATCATTTTCTCAAGTGTTCAAGAGAAGTCGTATACGGAAAACAAGTTAATGGATATCAGTTTGGTATGAATTCAAGAACTGCAAATTCTATTGAAGAATTCCTAGAGAAACTAAACATTGCTATTGATACAAATTACACATGGCTTCCTTTAAATCTTTGTACTCATAAAAGACAAAAATATCTTTGACAAAGTAAAGCCTAATCATTTCTTCACAATTGTATTTGACACCACGTACCAAGCCTCTGTCTACTGTTCAAGCTCCTATTCTCATAGCAGAGTTATTGGTAATGATTAAAGCAAAATTAGTCGATGCGAAACCAGGATGCAGATAATTACTACGGACTTGTTTTTAAGAAGGCTACTCTTGCAAAGTTTGAGTGTTGCTAACAGAAACCTCAAAGCTTCCAAACCTGATGCAAAAGAAAAGTACATAGTATGTCAAAAGGATGGACCGATGAACTATAACCTACTTTAGGCAAAAGAGCATAATTTTATCGCAAGAAACTATTAGAAAAGGGAAGGAGTCAAGAGTAATTACAACCAAGTTGGATGGTGCATCGCATGAAATCATTTGAATGCCTTCAAATCAGAGTATTGTTGTTGCTTTAGTTCGGGTGTTTGTTGCAACACCACCGAGGATTAGGAACGAGGTGAATAACGGCATAATGTTGTGATCATTCCTGTAAAGAGAATTATCAGTATAAATTTAAGTAGGAACTTCACAAAAAGTTTTCCAAAAGCATAGTCCATGGCTTACCAAGCAAGAGACCATCTTGTCTACATCTAAGCAGTGTTGAGCGTCAAACTTGGCACCATCATCAAACAGAAGCAGCCTCCACAGAGCCTACACAACACTAAGATAAACCATTAATGAACATGGAAACAGAGTTATTCCACAAAGAAGATGCAAGAGAAAGATGTGTCATACCTCCAATGTTGCCCTCGCGGTTTCGTCATGACGGCAGCGAAAAGCTATGTTGTTTTCAATTGCACCAAGAACTCACGTGAAGACCTGTTCCTACTCATAACATGAGGCCATATACAAAACCTATCACCAAGGCAAAAGCAAAGAAAAGTCAGGAATGCATTGACAGAAGGTCTTGGCTAAATCACCTTGTAACAACCGCATGCGAACTCATCGCATTCAAGGCTGAAAGTCAAGTGGCTATAGTCTGAAAATAATAATAAAGTTAAATATCTTGAAATCAAATCCAGAGCAGGAACAACTATCGACATAAGTAAAGGCAAAGTGCCAAACACAAATATCATCATCATTATACCATCACCATTTTAGTAACACGATCAGACAAAATTCCAATAATTTCCAAAAGAACATAATTGATATTTAATGAGTTTGAAGGAGAAGTTTGATTATGTTTTGAAATGAAAGACTAGCAGACACAATATGTTAAAACAGGAAACAATCATCAATAGGGTCGACAACATATTCCGCATGCATGGCTTTGTCCAGAACAACATCAAACCTGTTGAAACAACATTAACATGATTAACTCTCAGATTCATTCCCAAAAACATACTCCAAACAATTTCAAATAGTTTCCAAAACAGCCTTTTACAAAAATCCCGAAGCATTCAATATGTAAACCAAAAGATTGATTCGCTCAAGCCTATAAAAGATGAGCCAATCTCAGTCTGAAGGGGGACTGAGAGCACATTCACGAAACGATACACAGAGGTCCTCAAAATTCACGAAAACAGATCCGAAGAAAAACCCCAAAAATCATAAAGAAAGAAGAGCTTGTCTCGTTCTCAGTTTCGCCGTTTTCAGCCACGAACCACCGTCAAGCCATCATTTCGCCAAGACTCTCCGCCACCATTGTTGCACTTCGTGAAGCTTTTTTGGGTAATTTGTTGATTTATAACTCAGGTTCTTTTTCGTTTGTGTTTGTTTACAAGCTTAAACAGTGAGAGAAAAAGAAGAGGGTATTAGAGGAGAAGAGAAGCAGGCAGGAAGAAGAAGAGAACGTGAATGGAGTGAGAAGGAGAGCGGATCAGAAACCGCAGAGAAAGAAGGGGGAGTTGGGAGCCGCCGTTCCAGAATTATGGTTCCAATCCCTAATTCTTCCCCCCTTTGTTTTGGTCCTAAAACGGGTCGGGTCCGGTGGGTTCATCACCACCGGCCCAACACATTTATTTTTATTATTTTCTGTTTTATTTTTATTTTTATTATTTTTGTTGTTATTTTTGTAATATTAATATATAATAATACAAACTAACCACTAACAAAGCTAACCCACTAACTCCAATTAAAATAAATCTAAAAAAAACAATAATAATAAAATCATAAAAATAATTTTAAAAAAATATAATCTAATTTCAAAATTAATTTAATGGAAAAAACAAGAAAATATAATTAGTATATTCATCTCTAATTCAATTTAAATTAAAAAAAGTGTAGATTAATTTTAGTTTAATTTTAGTTTTCTTAATAAATTAGAAAACCAATAAAAAAAATTTATCCAAAAACATTTTATTTTTCTAATCTATTTAATTTAAAATTTAATTAATTTAACCTTTTAGATAATTTTAGAACTTTAGTTAATTAATTAATTTACTTAACTAATTCTCCCCTAATTTACACTTAATTCTTTTTCCTTAAAAATAATTAGATTTCATTATAACTTAAGATTAGTCTTTAATTAATTTTATTTTTCATGCCTACTTAGATTTAATTTAATCAAGTAATTCACAAACAAGCAAAAACAATAAAACAATTTTCTCTTAAGTTTAGACAATTCACCATTTCCACTAACCTGAGATTACTCGCCTTTTTCATTTCAAACGTAACCTGCGACATTTTGCACCTAACCATGTTGGTTTACATTTCATTATCAATTATCATTGCGCTACTTTTTCCATTATTAATTCCCCTCCAAAAGAAAGGTTACCTTGTTTGACCGCCGAGTCAATGCTCTCACCTTAACCCTATCCTAGCCTTAGGATTAGGAGTCGCCGTACTCCATATAAGTTTCCCACAGTGGAATACTTATCTCTACCCTTTTAATTCAACTTTAATGTAGAAATTGGAGTCGCCGCACTCCAAAGTAAGCGCTTCCCTATGAACGCTTACTTCCCCCTGGAACCTTGACCATAGTTAAGAAGTTCCTCATCTCCCTCTATGAGGGGAACTACGATTACTCTGATTCCATCCCCTACCTCGGATACGTAGGCCCAAGATGCGAGTCTTGGCGAGTAAACTTAGGACTAACCCCTTTAGGTCTTTTCCCTTTAACCTTTAACCTTTAGCATTACACCCTTAAGCAGATAACTATAACAATAGCGCATTTTAAAAACAAGAGGTTCCTGTAGAGTACTACAGAAGTTTAGGATGCTAATACCTTCCCTAAGCTTAACCAACCCTCGAACCTTAGATCTCCCCGTGCATTGTGTTTACGATGCAAAATAGGTTTTCCCCTTTCTTTAACCTTTCCTTCGGATAAATCAAAGACCGGTTGCAAATGAATTAAGATTCAAGTTAATCAATAGCTTGACATCCAAATTTTACCGCAACACTCATGATTGGAAGTTTGGTTTTATCATGAACCCTTAAGGCAAAACAAGAGCTCTACCAGCAAGAGGAAGTCATAGGCAGGTTGGGTCAAGGGTGTCAGCCTTAATGTTTCAACATTAGAGATACTTGTACTAAAGAATACTTATGGTATTACTGAAGTATCTATCAGATGGTCTTCTCAACAAGCTGTGTGGATTTAACATCAATTGATAGTTGTGGACTACACACGTATTTAATTAGTTATCCATGAAGTTTAGAGAAGGATCTACTATAAGGATTTAAGATTCATTGCTATTTGAAATATTCTCAAATATTTAATGGATTATCCTTAGTTGATTATCAAGTTGTCTCATCAGTTGTTGCACAAGTGCCAGGCCCCTGACTTGTTTGGTCTACTTCAAAGATCTGATGTTAAATCAGATGTTGAGGCATTCCATCAGCAGAGATTGTGCATAATTCTGTTGATTCAAGGAGGTATAGCTGGATTTGTATTTATTCTAGTAAGATTCTTGGCAAGAAACTAAGGCTAGAATGTAGTACTGATGGAAGTGAAGATGAAGACATGTCTCTTAGATCTGTTGAAGTGCAGCAGGTGCATTCTAGTTTCTACTAGAAACATCTGAGCTTTATCTAGAAAGTTTCCTAGCAAGAAACTTGTCTAGAAGATGATGTTGGTGATAGCACTGCTTGGAGCATGTGACCTTGCACATCTTGGAGGAAAATGATAAGTGGCAGCTATCCTTGATTTCCTAAAGAAGTCTCTACTTAAGAAAAGTGGGATTCCTTTTATAAAGATTTTTTCCTTCTCTGAAGAATCAAGCCTTGGCATGTTTGGTTTCTCGAAAGAGCAGTTTTTGAAGCAAATGCATTTCAAAGCATTTATTGTGGTTCACTAAAGCATAATAGAGGATGTCTACTCAAACTTGGTATCAGTTATCAAGTCTATGTGAACATCTAACACTTCATGAGGTTCTTCTAAATGGCATAATGAAGAACTGAATGCACCGGGAGGATGTCTGATCAGATGTTGTGACATCAAGCAGAAACTTCAGTTTGTAGGAGCTGTGAGAAGAAGTAGATGTTACAGGTCCAAGTCTTGGTGTATCCAAGTTGCCTTGCTATGGAACATGAAGGATATTAAGATCAAGTTTTCTTGGTGGATCAGAAGAGTTTCTAGAGCTCTGGAAGCAGCTGAGTAATCAAACAGTGGCATTTGGTTATTTAAAGTGTGTTTAAAGAAAATTACTCTTGTGCAGAAGGGTAGTTGTTTGAAGACCAAAGAAGGTTATGATTCTATTCATATATTAGAGCTTGTAGTAGAAGCCCTAAGCTGTGTATGGAAGATTACCCTCTTTTGGAGATGTATTTGATTAAGCTGGTGGAGCTGTGTTCTCTGAAGATCTTCAGTTGGATTACTAGGCAAAAGTAAGTCCAGTTGTGGGCAGATAAAGAACCAGTGGATATGGTTTGGTTTTCCTTGGCGAAGGACTTGAAGATCTAGTGTAGAACTTGTGATTCACATTTTGACTAAGAAGTACTCTATCTTGTCATACGGGAGAATGATGAGGTAAAAGGACTGTCTTGGAGTATGATGTGAAAGGATTGTACAAGACTGGAGTGGATCATTGATTGATTGCATGAAAGTCTGTATTCTGATGAGAAGATTCACCAGTTAAATTAGAAGATTTCTAACTTATCATATGGGAGAATGATGAGGAAAGAATGTCTTGGATTATAGGGTGTATATCTAGTTCTTTGACTCAGACCAGAAGTCTTGCAGAGAAGTGGTAACTCTAGCAAGAAGTGGAGCAGTTTGGTACCTTCTCACTGTATGAGCATGAGGTTGGTCTTGAGATACTGTGGTGAGCTTGAAGCAACTGTTATGAAAGATAGGGGGAGAGCTTCTGTTTGATGGGTGTACTAGTTTCTTGTGGTTCAAGCAGTAAGTGAATGCGTTCAGCAGGTGTGTTGAATAAAGAGTGAGCTCTTGAAGACATGAAGATGAGTCTTATGTTTTCCATTCACGTGCTTCTAGAAAAAGAGCACTGGTTATCCTTGACATAGGGGGTTATATTTCTATCTAGGATCTGTTGCCGCAATAGTACAGTTAATTCTCAAGATTGCTTATGGCTCCAAGCAGTTTGAGATTGTATGCCTTTAGAAGGATGGAATGTTAGACAAGATGTTGTAACATTATGTTACTGGTCTGGTTCATGGTGAATCTGACAGTGTAATTCTGTTGGTTCTTTCATTGGGTATCAATGGATCAAATTAGATTTTTACAAGCTTTATTGGGAGAGAGCATTATAACCTGGCTTCCACAGAAGGGATTTTTGGTCAGCAGGTTTTTGGGCCTCTATCCAAGTGCTTTGTCTTGTATTTGTATGGCTGACATCATCAGCTTTGATTCTGTGCACATGTGTGGTTTGTGAATCAAGGGGTGTAAAGCTGCTTGTGTGAAGATGATGAACCGATTCTTCATGTGTTTGGGTTCTCTCTTTTAGGGGGAGTGCTGATTATGCATGGCAGGGGGAGCTGTGTACCTGTCTGATGTGTAGATGTATTACTTGTGTTGGTTTGAACTAGGACTGTGCTTACTCCTTATGAATGACATAGGAAACAACATTGGTTTTTGTCTGGGAGAATTTATTTTTCTCTACAGAATATTTTTGTGTCTCAAATTGGGGATTTAAAATCAATTTCTACTTGGCAAGTATTTAATTGATTATCCTTTAATTGGTGATGTCAAAAGTGTCACTTCTGAAGGTGCAGCTTCAAACAAGGCAAGACCTCAAGATTCAATGACAATGGGGCAAAAGCCAGGTGGAGTTGATATTGTTGAGTTTGTTTCTCATCATGATGAAGCATGGTGTATGATGGTCTTGGTTTATATGTGTGCATATGAGTGTGTACATTTACTCCAATTGCTGTCAATTTTTGGCTAAACAAAGGGGGAGTGAAGTGTTGCTATCCGCTGCAGTGGTGTTACTTGCTGAATGCAACTGTTAAGGGGGAGCTTGAGGAGCAGTGTTGTTACTTGCTGAATGCAACTATTAAGGGGGGGCTTGATAGTTTGTGAGGCTGGATTGTAATTGAGAAAACTACTCTTGTTTCTGCCCTGATAACTTTGGTTGGTTGTTTTAGCCAAAATTTTCCAAAGAGGGAGATTGTTAGTTCCATGTTACTATGATTATCCATGGTTCTATGATTGGTTAAATTTTGGTAAAACATGATTCTGCACTGATGTCAAGCTGAATGTTATGACATTCAAATGTTGTCATGACATAACTGCTGTCATGTGTTTTTAATCAGGATGTCATTACCAATGTCATGACATCGCTGTCTGATACAGCAGGAGCTGTGGTAACAGAACTGTTGCCATGTGTTGTAATCAGGATGTCATTATCAATGTCATGACATTACTGTCTGGTACAGCAGGAGCTGATGACAGAACTGCTGTCATGTGGTTTAATCAGGATGTCATTACCAATGTCATGACATCGGTGTCTGGTACAGCAGGAGCTGCTATTTTATATCACTTGACTGAAGTGCTTTGGATATAGGTCATCAGTATGTGCAAGCCAAAGAGATTTATTAGGAACAAAGTGCAGATTAATTGGTGTTCATAAAAAGGATCATTGAGACTTTTTAGGAAACTATAATATGCTTGTTTCTACTGTTGTGAAGAAGATTCTGCAGGAGTACTCAGCAGGGTGAGTTTGATCAGCTAAGAACAAAGTGTGTTGGATGTCATGCTGGATGTTATGACTTCAAGCGTATGACATCACGGCGCGTGTTTAGGTTTACTGTTATGTTGCAAGAGGAAACTCAGGCTATACTTCAGGAAACCTGTTATGACTCCTTATTTATCTCAGTCATGGTCGGGCATAACATGAAGCAGCTATGACCTAATTTGACAGCACCTTGAATTATGGAAAGTGGTTTAACTTGGTTAAACCTAATGTTTGTTACTTTTAACCAGCCCAAGCCCAGTCTGCATTACTATTTAAGGAGGAGCAGAAGCAAGGGAAATCAAGCACTCACAACAAGAAAAACTTGAGTGTTGAATTAAGGTTTAGGGTTTTGAGAGTCCTTTGTGTGTGACCTTGTAAGTCACCCTTTGTATCTTTGGATGCATCGTGGTAGACATGTTTAGGCTGTTATTAGTATAGTGCTAATTGTTCACTCAAAGCTTTTTTAGCAAGAGTGTATTTGTGAGTGAAGAGTTTTGTTCTTCACGTGTATTTGTGTGTCTTAGGAATACTTGTACACCAAGCAATTATCTGCTGTATGATTGCATTGGTCTAGAGTTCTTAAGTTGTCTGTTCACTCAAAGCTTGTAAGCAAGAGTGTATTGTTCTTGAGTTAAGCTGTTAAGCAAAATCAAGTATTGTGACTTTGGAGAGTGTCTTCTAAAGTCTTCTTTTGTATTGAATTGTTTATCACTGTTGTGATTGAGGGGGAGTGAGAAGGGTCTCTTGTCTAGTGGATTCTAGGAAGAAATTGCATTGGGTAGAATTTAAGTGAGGAGTTGTAAACGGGGGAGTTTAGCTCTGAATTGATTTTGCTAATAGTGGATTTCCTTCCTGGCTTGGTAGCCCCCAGATGTAGGTGAGGTTGCACTGAACTGGGTAAACAATTCATTGTCTTATTTATCTTTCAGCATTTACAATTCTGCATAATTTAAATGGTTAGATAAATAATTTGTCTGTCTGCTGATGTTACAACAGACGTCATGACATTGGTGCAATTTAAAATAATTTAAATTGGTCATGTTTTGTCCTCGTCCTTGTTTCAGCAGAGATCAATGTTCTTTGCATCTCTTAGGACATATGAGATCTGCATGCCAGAATTTCACATTGGACGATATCAACCAAATTCTATATGTGCATTATTCATCTTAGCATTAGGGTGCATATAAACCTGTTTGGAAATGATTGGAATTTACTTAGGCAAGGTCCATGCATCCAAAATTAAGTTTCTAGTGTGAAAACTACTGCATAGGTCAACACATATGTGTTTAGGTCGACCTATAGAAGCTTTTGCTTCAGCATAGGTCAACACATAACTCACTTAGGTTGACACCCATGCCTCAATAATAAATAGGTTGACACACCCGCTTTCATTTATCGACCTATAGACTCAAAATTTTGAAAAAAAAATTTCCTCTCAATTTCCCGTGCATGCCCTTTGCTTCATATCTTGCGTACATATATATATATTGTACTTGCATATATTTCTAGTAAGATTCTAGTGTAAAACCTATACGAAATCGGGATTTAAAGCATACTCATCTTCTTCAACCTCTCTTCTATGCATACACACAATCAAACTACACATAGTCATTTTTTTGATTGGGTGACCATCTAGATTAGGGTTGATAACGTCCAATTAGGTTGGTGTACCGAGAATATTGGGTTGATTTCTTTGTGGATTTCAAATAAGAAAATTGAGCAGGGTTTTCCTTCAAGATCATTGAAGATTTGAAGGTTTTGGACAAGACTACGCAATTTGGATCCGATCGAGTGAAAGCCTTGGGAGAAGGTGGTTCCTTGTAAGAGAATAGCGTGATACGGTGGACCGTGTTGGTAAATCTTCAGCTCAACAAGTGTGTGCTTAGGATTAATTCTACCATGTGAAAGCTTTGGGACAAGGTGGTTCCTTGCAATAAAGTAGCAAGAATTGGTGAATTGAAGCGACATTATTGGTGACTTGATCAATCTTTGATCCAGGATTTTGAAGGTGGTAGAATTAAAAACAAACCATAGGGTTTGTAGGTTTACAATTATTAATCTCTTGTATATACATTTTTTTACAAAGTAAGGTTAATTGCAAGTATCTCAATTCAATTTCGAATTGAAGGTAAACATACTCATAGCGAGGCCAATTGGGGAACTTCCTGAACAAATCCTTATATGTGTTTCTCTCTCTCTCTCTCTCTCTCTCTCTCTCTCTCTCTCTCTCTCTCTCTCTCTCTCTCTCTCTCTCTCTCTCTATCTATCTATCTATCTATCTCTCTATCTCTTTCTCTTTTAATTTTTGTGTTTGCAAATTATTGGATTCATTGTTTGTTTGATCAAGTTATTTGGGAATTATTTTTGAATATATTTTTGAATTAGGTTTTATTTATAGAATCACAATCTGATTGATTGTGATTTGTTTTTGAATCAGAAAAACAAATCAAATTTCCAAGCGATATCAATTGCACACAATGTATTTGATTATTGGTTGCTTCACCATCACTTTTTTCACAATCACTTTACTCATTGGTTGAGGACTTTGAACTTGAAACCTTTAGAGAAATAAACTTATTTTCTACCTTCTTGTCCTTAGCTTTCTCCTTCTTTATCTTCTTCTCATGCTCTTTCTCATGTTTTTCTAAGCAAATGAGTTCTTGCTCATATTCTTCTAGCTTGCCAAATAAAGTTGTGATATTAAATGTAATAAGATCACTTTCTTCTTTGATTACAGTGACTTTAGGTTGTCATTCCCTATTAATACACCTCAAAACTTTATTAGTAGAAATATAATTGGAAATAGGCTTACCTAGAGCATTCAAATGATTTATAAGATGTGTGAACCTCTTTTGCATGTTGGAAATGGTTTCACCATGCTTCATGCGAAATAGTTCAAACTCTTGATTTAAGGTATTAATACTAGCTTGTTTGACTTCATTAGTTCCCTTATGGGAAACTTCTAATGCATCCCATATAGCTTTGGTGGTTTCATAATGAGAGACATGATAATATTCATGAACACCAAGTGCGGATATGAGAATATTTTGTGCCTTCCAATCACGTGACCACAATTTTTTATCATTATCATTCTATTGTGCTTCCAGTTTTGGTATGAAGGCAGCTTCACCATTGGTCATTATAATCTAATTAGGATCATTGATGATGAAGTCCCATACACCCCTATCAACCGAGGAGTTTATATGGATACGCATAAAAGCTTACCAACAACCATGGTTATCATTGATAAAGATGGGCACTCTATTGTATGCCCCTTTAGGTTCACTAGTCATTTTCTAATAAGTGAATATTGAAGCACAAAATTAATCGGAGATCGTGGTGCAACTTGTTAGATGAAGTAGACTTATCTAGAGGGGGTGAATAAATCCCAAGCTAAAAAACTTTATGTAATACCCCAAATTTTGCCCTAAGATTTGTCGTCGCATTTCATTGCATTTAATCAATTACTAACAAATTTGTGTAGTCGTTTGACTTTTTGCAGGTAAATATCATATGGCATGTTTTTTTTTCTAAAAAGTAAAAATGGCACAATTGGCAAGAGGACATGTGTAAGGAGTTGTGAGTGTGAGAGGTTGAGAGTTCGAATCTCACCTTTGTCACTTTTTTGTTTTTTATTATTTTTACTCTAAATTTTTCTATCTTTCATTAAAAAAATAACAAAAATAGTTTTTTATTATTATTTAATTATTATTTTCGTATTTTAATTAAATCATTTTTTTAAATATTATTTTTTTTCACTTTTTTCTAAATTATTCATAAAAATATCCAAAAAATCATAAAATAAAAAATATTGGAAAAAATCTTGTTCTTTTTATAATATTTTTGATTTTAGGAATCAATAGGATTATTAGTTTTTATTTTAAGTTTATTTTAATTATTTTAAATTATTTAAATTTTATTTTTTTTCTTAACTAATTATTTAGTTTGGGCTTTAAAATGGGCTTTAGGGACATTATTGACAATGTGGTGTTAACCCTAATTTGTTCCCTATATATACATGTGTTGCTTTGTTGAAAAGGGGGTCAGAAGGTTTTCTTCAGAAAAGAGGAGAGAGAAAGGGAGAAACAAAGGAAATCCCCAGAGAAGAAAGGCGGTCGTTCCCACAACTCGTCAGAAGGATTGGAGCTCTCCAGTGTTCCCTTATTCAAACCTTTTTCACATTTACCGAAGCAAACCTCCGCTTCGTAGGTTAAATTACTAAACCTTTTGCTTTTTCATGTTTATGTGCATATTTTGCCATGTTAATGGGTTTAGGTCCGTTAAATTAATAAACCTTTTGCTTTTTCATATTTATGTGCATATTTTGTCATGTTAATCTCCATGTGTATTTAGGTCCGTAAATTTTAATATCAAAACCTTTTTTTAACAAAACCCTTTTTTTAAAATAAAAACCCTTTTTTCTATTTATTATTAAAACCTTTTTTTTTAGTAAGACCTTTTTTTAAAAACTGAAAAGCCTTTTTGTTCCCAAAAAAAAACCTTTTCCCAAAAAAAAACTGAAAAGCCTTTTCCCAAAAAAACTGAAAAGCCTTTTTTTGTTCTAAAAAAAACTGAAAAGACTTTTCCCCCAAAAACTATTTTTTATAATTTAAACTTAATTTTTTTTATAATTTTAACTTAAATATTTTTTATTAAAAAAAATTAAAACCTTTTTTTTTATAATTAAAATATTAAAAAATTTAAACTTTTTTTTTATAATTAAAATATTAAAAAATTAAAACCTTTTTTTTTATATAATTAAAATATTAAAATATTAAAACCTTTTCGTAAGGAACTCCTGATGTTTGATGCTTGTCGTGTCATTTTATGTACCCTTTTATTACTTTTCTTTCTTTTGGCATTTCATGTGCATGCTCGAGGTTGAGATGTGCTTGTGGTGGCCACATCCCCACACTATTTTCCTCCCTCACTTCATTCTAAGTGTCATTACATATTTTCATATTCTTCATGTTTTCATAAATGTTTCTTTGTTTCTTTATACCCTCTGCCTTTATTACTTTTCTTATTTCTGTACCTTAATTATTCCTCCATATAATGATTTGTCATATTTTCACATTTTTTACAGTTTTATCCTTCCGAAGGATTAGGTCCAGCCTTTTGGCCGCCGAGTCAATAGCCTTACCCCTTTAATGGATCAAACCCTGTTTAGCCTAGGTGTCCCGCCGTGGGCAAAATTGCTTTTATCCTAGTGTTAGGCCAAAAGAGTCGCCGTACTCTGTTTTACGGTTTTCCGCTGTGGAATCCCTAATTTAACCCTATTTTAATTTTAATTAACATTTTTTTAACGTAGAGATCGGAGTTTAAGACTCCATGTAAGCGTGTCCTTAAGATGCGTTTATTCCCCTTGAGACCTTGACCACAGTCAAGAAGTCTCTAACCTCCCTTTTGAGGGGAACTACAGTTACTCTGATTCCATTCCCGTAAGGATATGTAGGCACAAGATGCGATGTCTTGCCGAGTAAACTTAGAATTAACCCCTAGGTCTTTTTTAATTTTCAATCCTTTGTATATACCCTTAAGCAAAATAATTAATGAAATAAATAAAAAAAAATAAACAAAAGGTTCCCGTAAAGTACTACAGAAGTTTAGGGTGCTAATACCTTCCCTAAATTTAACCAACCCCCGAACCTTAGATCTCTCCCTTTTAGGTTTTTCCTTTCTTTAACCTTTCCTTCGGATAAATCAAAGACCGGTTGTAAATAAATTAAGATTCAAGTTAATCAATAGTTTGACATCCAAATTTCACTGCAACAGAAAATGGCGACTTCACTGGGGAGTCCTAATTTTTGAGGGTTATCCCTATCTTGTTTATTTTTCTTCATATATTTGTTTCATTAATATTTTTACTCATTTGTATATACGTTGTTCAGGGTACCTGCTTGGGAGTTACTGTGTTGTGAGATAAGTCCTACACCCGGACTTGAGTGACATTATTATAGGATGGTGATATATTCGACGAGGCTTATAGGGAGTGAGTCCCGACTAAGTTGACTCGAGAATCACCGCTCAGTTGAGACACTTTCGAAAATGGTTCGGTTGATCGAGTGTAATCGTGAAAACTTTTACCATTATCGATTGGAGTCTGTGATACTGGGAACCGTAGTACCTTTACACCATCTTGGCCTTATATAGGATGTAGTGCGGGAACTATGTGGGAGTAGTCCTACAATGGTTGCTACGCGATGCTACACTTAAAAGAGGTTCTCTTGAGAATATTATCGACCCTTGAGTCAGTCGAGAAGTTGATAATATCCAAAAGATGGGCTGATGACTTTGGGAACTTTTTAGAACCCTTGTTCTGCAGGTACAATTAACCTATAGTACATACCTCTTTGGGAAGGGTAGACCTTGACTCCATTCATTGTTCCTCTAACTTAGGACCTTTTGTTTGCTTATGTGTATTTGTGCTTCGCATCCATAAAGCATCATATCATTTCTAGTTTCAAGGAATTCAGCAGTCCTTTGCAAATTCGAAAAGTCCTACATTTTAAAGTCTAACAGCTTTTCTCGCTTTCCTAAAAGGGAATATTTGCAATCGACCGTTGAAATTCTTGGAACCATTACATGGCATCAGCATCACATTTTTGCATTGCATTTGTCCCCCAGTTTCTCCTTCTTGGTCCTATCGTCTTCTAGTGTACCTTTGAGTCGTCAAGCTGATTCCTCGACACAGATATCAGACCAGAAACGGAACAGGAGTCACTTTGATCCTATTCTCATGACTTACACAGAGCTATATCCTGACTTAGTCCGGCAAGGACTGATTACTACAAAGGCTTTACCACCTCCTCTTAATCCTCCGGTTGGATTTAGGGCTGATCTAAAGTGTGCTTTTCATGAGGGTGCCTTAGGCCACGACTTGGAGCATTGTTTTGCATTGAAAGCTAGGGTGCGTGAACTGATTAGAGCCGGAATACTTGATTTTACGGATAGTCGTCCGAGCGTCCAGACAGATCCCTTGCCAACACATCAGAATTGAAGCTTTGTCATTGGGCCTTTTTTTTTCTCGTTGTTTGCATTTTCCTTATTTTGTTTAAGTTGTTTGCTTTCAATTATGTTTGTACTTTCATTAATGAAATAAGCATTGCGACTTTTGATTCAATTCATTTCCGTCCATTTATTTGCATCTTTATGCTTTATTTTTCAAATGTTTACTTCTTGTCCAAAATTTTGATATGCTAAGATCGGAGGGAGGATGATGAAAACGTTATACCCATAATTGTTGTCAGTATGCTTTCAATCAAACCTTGTTGACGATGTAAGGCATTGTTTCAATTCCCAAACACTGGAGAAATAAGGAAGTTAATCCCTCGTTACCCCCTTCGAGCCTAGAAGTTGGAGTTTCTTTCGTTACAAAAAACCCACAATTTTAACCTTGGGATGGGTAGTTCTCAGTTAACTTGGTTGTGTGTTCATACGATACACCTTTCATTAACAAATTTTCCTTTGCACACGTCAAACAAGTGTCGAAGATGTTTTCTAATCAAAAGGTCGATGATGGTTCACCGTAATCATTAAAATCAAACAGTCACTTTCCTTCACACAAAAAAATAATATAAAAAAAGCAAAAGAAGCCCGCTAAGTCAAAACCTATGAAGGAGACTTAGGCAAAACTGGGGCATCCCGCTGACTGTAAACTCTAAAATAAATAGTTCAGGCAAAATTTAGGGATAATACAAAGAGATTTTTAAATCCTTATCTTGAAAATCCTCAATGTCAAAACAATCAAATGTTATAGGGGAGTAGTGGCTGCCTTTTCATAGGTCCCTTTGACTTCTGAATCATCACTGCGACGATCAATGAAATCCCTAACTTATGGGAACCTGAATGCATAGTATGAGTTAACTGAGCATAGGATTGAAGATCATCACGTAGATTGGGTGGGTACAAATAACTTTTGAGCCTTTATCTTTTGTTTCATAAACCGTGAACCAGGCCACTTTACAACCCTCAAAAGACCTAACTGAAACAGGGTTATTTAGAAAGTATACTACAACAAGGTTGCGTAACCTGACTCCAAAAGATCCTTGCGAATCATTTATTTTGGCAATACACTTTTATTTTAAACTTTGAGTGTCTTGAACCACCTTGTTCTGACTAACGACTCATGTATTTTCCATCATTCAAAAATAATTTTTCAAAAATCGCATGAACTTTGCATTACCATGTTTGTATGAATATTTTTGTTTGCAAACTGGCTTTCCTCTAAGGAATTTTCAAACAATGAGAAACTTGGTCAAGTGATCTTATCAGGGGCAAGTTCCTTTTACATCTTGTCAAAGAATTAGTTCAAGATTTGTTCAAGGCAATATCTTCTCGGATTTGGTTTATCCAGAGAATTGTTCAAGACTCAGACTGGGGCAAGCCCTCCGAGGATACAACAAAACAGTCGATTCCACGAATCAGACAGCTGAAGCAATTATCAATTAATTTGACCTGGGGCAGTTTACTTGCATAATCCTCAAGCAGTTATTCATCATTCCTACAGTGACTATCAACTTGATACAGTTTAACAGAATGACAGTGATCTCCGTGTTGAGGAATCAGTCCTCCAGTTTTGTCATCTCACAGAAAGAGTCGAGTCTTGTCGTCGACGTCTGCATTTGCATTTGATTATATGTCATAGCATAATTCCTATACATGTGCACATCTTGGGTGCTTTATTCCCCATTTACATTTCTATCTTGGGTGCTTTACTCCCCATTTACATTTCTATCTTGGGTGCTTTATTCCCCATTTACCTCTCTATCTTGGGTGCTTTACTCCCCACTTACATTTCTATCTTGGGTGCTTTACTCCCTATTTACATTTTATCTTGGGTGCTTTACTCCCCATTTACATTTTTATCTTGGGTGCTTTACTCCCCATTTACATTTCTATCCTGGGTGCTTTACTCCCCATTTACATGTCTATCTTGGGTGCTTTACTCCCCACTTACCTTCTATCCTTGGGTGTTTTATCCCCCATGTACCTTTATCCCGGGTGTTTTATTCCCCGTTTACCAGATATTCCTGGGTTTACCTAACATCATGGTGTTTTACCCCCATTTACTTTTTTTCCCCTGAGGTCGTGTTTTACTCGCGTCTTACCTTGTGGGCAAAATTTATTTACTTGGCATCATGGGTGTTTTATCCCCATTTGTGTTTTTCTCCTGAGCTCGTGTTTTACCCGCGTCTTACCTTGCAGACAATTTCTAACTTACTTGGGACCTATCAACAATTCTGTGTCGTGTCTACCCGACGTTCTTCCAGATATGACATGTCTTCTTCCCTAGTGCAATTCCTCGGTGGGTCGTCCCCTGTGACGTTGTTTCGTCTGTATCCGTGCATTTGTCATTTTCATCATACGCATCATATCAGATTCATATTATATTTAGCATTATAGTTCGTTTTGTTTTGTCCATATCATTGCATAGCACTGCGTCTAAAGACAAAATTTTCGGTTATCTGTATTTAAATCCCTCCACCACGATTTCTCGAGTCTCCGTTGCTCGAATCACCCGGTGAAGTTATTTAAATAGGGGCAACTGTAATACCCCAAATTTTGCCCTAAGATTTGTCGTCGCATTTCATTGCATTTAATCAATTACTAACAAATTTGTGTAGTCGTTTGACTTTTTGCAGGTAAATATCATATGGCATGTTTTTTTTTCTAAAAAGTAAAAATGGCACAATTGACAAGAGGACTTGTGTAAGGAGTTGTGAGTGTGAGAGGTTGAGAGTTCGAATCTCACCTTTGTCACTTTTTTGTTTTTTATTATTTTTACTCTAAATTTTTCTATCTTTCATTAAAAAAATAACAAAAATAGTTTTTTATTATTATTTAATTATTATTTTCGTATTTTAATTAAATCATTTTTTTAAATATTATTTTTTTTCACTTTTTTCTAAATTATTCATAAAAATATCCAAAAAATCATAAAATAAAAAATATTGGAAAAAATCTTGTTCTTTTTATAATATTTTTGATTTTAGGAATCAATAGGATTATTAGTTTTTATTTTAAGTTTATTTTAATTATTTTAAATTATTTAAATTTTATTTTTTTTCTTAACTAATTATTTAGTTTGGGCTTTAAAATGGGCTTTAGGGACATTATTGACAATGTGGTGTTAACCCTAATTTGTTCCCTATATATACATGTGTTGCTTTGTTGAAAAGGGGGTCAGAAGGTTTTCTTTAGAAAAGAGGAGAGAGAAAGGGAGAAACAAAGGAGATCCCTAGAGAAGAAAGGCGGTCGTTCCCACAACTCGTCAGAAGGATTGGAGCTCTCCAATGTTCCCTTATTCAAACCTTTTTCACATTTACCGAAGCAAATCTCCACTTCGTGTTTATGTGCATATTTTGCCATGTTAATGTGTTTAGGTCCGTTAAATTACTAAACATTTTGCTTTTTCATATTTATGTGCATATTTTGCCATGTTAATCTCCATGTGTATTTAGGTCCGTAGATTTTAATATCAAAACCTTTTTTTAACAAAACCCTTTTTTTAAAATTAAAACCCTTTTTTCTATTTATTATTAAAACCTTTTTTTTAGTAAGACCTTTTTTAAAAAAACTTAAAAGCCTTTTTGTTCCCAAAAAAAAACCTTTTCCCAAAAAAAAACTGAAAAGCCTTTTTTTGGGATGAAAATCCTTTTTTATTCTAAAAAAAACTGAAAAGACTTTTCCCCCAAAAACTTTTTTTTATAATTTAAACTTAATTTTTTTTATAATTTTAACTTAAATATTTTTTATTAAAAAAATTAAAACCTTTTTTTTTATAATTAAAATATTAAAAAATTTAAACCTTTTTTTTTATAATTAAAATATTAAAAAATTAAAACCTTTTTTTATATAATTAAAATATTAAAAAATTAAAATCTTTTCGTAAGGAACTCCTGATGTTTGATGTTTGTCGTGTCATTTTATGTACCCTTTTATTACTTTTCTTTCTTTTGGCATTTCATGTGCATGCTCGAGGTTGAGATGTGCTTGTGGTGGCCACAACCCCACACTATTTTCCTCCCTCACTTCATTCTAAGTGTCATTACATATTTTCATATTCTTCATGTTTTCAGAAATGTTTCTTTGTTTCTTTATACCCTCTGCCTTTATTATTTTTCTTATTTTTGTACCTTAATTATTCCTCCATATAATGATTTGTCATATTTTCACATTTTTTACAGTTTTATCCTTCCGAAGGATTAGGTCCAGCCTTTTGGCCGCCGAGTCAATAGCCTTACCCCTTTAATGGATCAAACCCTGTTTAGTCTAGGTGTCCCGCTGTGGGCAAAATTGCTTTTATCCTAGTGTTAGGCCAAAAGAGTCGTCGTACTCTGTTTTAAGGTTTTCCGCCGTGGAATCCCTAATTTAACCCTATTTTAATTTTAATTAACATTTTTTTAACGTAGAGATCGGAGTTTAAGACTCCATGTAAGCGTGTCCTTAAGATGCGTTTATTCCCCTTGAGACCTTGACCACAGTCAAGAAGTCTCTAACCTCCCTTTTGAGGGGAACTACAGTTACTCTGATTCCATTCCCGTAAGGATATGTAGGCACAAGATGCGATGTCTTGCCGAGTAAACTTAGAATTAACCCCTAGGTCTTTTTTAATTTTCAATCCTTTGTATATACCCTTAAGCAAAATAATTAATGAAATAAATAAAAAAAATAAACAAAAGGTTCCCGTAGAGTACTACGGAAGTTTAGGGTGCTAATACCTTCCCTAAATTTAACCAACCCCCGAACCTTAGATCTCTCCCTTTTAGGTTTTTCCTTTCTTTAACCTTTCCTTCGGATAAATCAAAGACCGGTTGTAAATGAATTAAGATTCAAGTTAATCAATAGCTTGACATCCAAATTTCACCGCAACACTTTATAAAAATTGTTTTGAAGAATTTAACACCTAGCAGAAGTAACCAGGGTCGAAATCGTCTAAATCGAACCGCTATCGAAAATCTTGGATATGTGTAAATGAAAACCAATTGATGATAATGATAAACAAATCAATCAATATGTTTTAAAAAATAATCACTTGATTGCTACACAAAAATTAAAGTCTATTTCCAATGACAAAATACACAAAAACACAATTGAGGCAAATTATCAAACACCTAGTGTGCAATCAATTTCATTTAGAATTTTGTGTCATTTTGTTGATTTGAAAATCCAACCAAAATTAAATAGATTGTGATCAATTCAACAAAACCTTTTTCAAAAGGTTATCAAAAATTTTAACCAAACGTATTGATCGCACAATCGACAAATTCAACAATTTGTAAATGAAAAATAAGAGAGAGAGAGAGAGAGAGAGAGAGAGAGAGAGAGAGAGAGAGAGAGAGAGAGAGAGAGAGAGAGAGAGAGAGAGAGTACACAATGATTTGTTTAGGCATTTCGTCAATCAACATCTCTATGGGTACGTGTGTCCTAAATTCGAACTCAAATTGAGATAATAAATCTTAATTTGCAAATGTAGTTTTATAAGAGAAATGTTAATTTTAGCATATCATATCTTTCATCATAAATAATGTATAAAATGTCAGCCATAATAAACTCTCGAATATACAAACATATCGGTTAAACTGAATTTTAACTGTGTGTAAAATCAGTGGACGAAAAATTTCAAAATCTAGCTTGCAGACGTCTGTTATATTAATTCACGTTTCATATAGTTTAACCTGACGTGCTCATTTTAAATTTTTTGACTATTTTTCGGTCGCATTTTGATCTGTCCTAGCCCTTTAACCGGTCTAAACTTATTTCAAAATCTGACAAAACGATGTATTTTTCTAATATGTTTATTTCGCGTTGATCATTTTGGTGCTCGACTTTTTATTCGTTTTTTTAAATTATTTTATTTTTATTGTTTGTTAAATAATCATTTAATCTATTTAGATTTAATCATGTTTTTAGCTTAAATTTTTTTAATTAATTAATTTTATTTTTAATTTGTTTATTAATATTTTCATTTTTTATAAAAAAATACAAAAATATTTGTTTTTATTTCGCTGTAGTATTCTTGTCTTCTTACCTCATTTAAAAAAAACATAATACCATTTGTTTTTATTTAGTTTTAGTATTCTTGTCTTTCTTGTCTCATTTAGGAAAAACACAAAGACATTTGTTTTTATTTTGTTTTAGTATTCTTGTCTTTCTTGCCTCATTCAGTAAAAAAACACAAACATTTGTTTTTATTTTGTTTTAGTATTCTTGTCTTTCTTGCCTCATTTAGGAAAAAACACAAAAACATTTTTTAAATTATTTTTAGTACCTTGTTTTTTGTACTTCATATAGAGAACCTAGAAGTACTATATATACAGGGCAAGAGACCAACACTTGAAGAAAATGAGAGAAAAAAACACCAGATGAGACGTCTTGCATAAAAAAAATGTAAGTAGGTATACCCAACTTCAACTCAAATCAGGCGCAATACCAAGTAGACACCATTAGTAATTTCATTCTTATTCTTTCCTTATTTTATTTTTAATTATATATCTTGTCTATTTTTTACTTTATTTGTTTTCAATGTTTGATATACTAATCTAAATTTTATTTTATTTTGTTAGACTCTTATCTTGAAGTATTCTATATTTCAAATAGTTTTTAGTATCTTGCTAGAATATAGTTGCACCTTATTTTTTATATTGATATAAAATGTGCATCTTGTTAGATTAACATGTTTTTGTCATTATAAATAAGTTTTATAATATGTAAATATAATTTTGTGTTGTTGTTGGTTGTTCTATTTCATTGCATTTTAAATTGGATTTCCAATTTGTGGATTCAACAATTCCATGTCGTTATGCCATCAAAATTCATATATTAATTCGGTATTTTTGATGTGTTTCAGTCCTTACGTACGATACTTCGATTACGTGATCGTTATGTACAAACCGGCTTTGAACATATTGTGTGTTAATTTGCCTCAATCATTGTTCATCCTTTATTTCAATTTTGTTAAATTAATTGTTAAATTAAATTTATGTGTAATTAGTTAATTTTGATTAATTAATTTTAATTAACTTGATTATTTAATTTAATCGAATAGTTTTTATAATTAATCTTAGTATCCCTTAATTAAATGATTTAATCTAACTTTAATCGATTAATTTTGTTAATTAAAAACAATTCTCACCGTCGATTCATAATCATATCAAACCATTTTCAAAAAGATCAAACAATTCTCGATTCAATGTTGGTCCCATTTTAACATCATTGTAAGTCGATCGCTTCATGCATCGCCATCAACCTCTTAAATCTCGATCAACATAGAGTATTTTTCTTAAAACAAATTCAAAATACCTAATTAATTTAAACAATTTTATTAAAAATAAAGGGAGGGGTTTTGAGTCTTCAAAAATTTTCCTCATTTGTTTGGATGCGAGATGTCTTTCTCGTGTTCAAAAAACTAGTTCCTTAAAATACCTAACCATATCTTAACATTATTTCGCTCAATATGAAATAGATGGGTGTGGAGATGTCTTTCTCGTGTTCGAGCAGTTGACATCTATAAAAAACACATCAAACCTAATTACCCGCCCTTGTGTGATCAAACACTCTTTTGTAAAAGAACATTGTTTAGTCCCTTCTATCGCGCATATAAACTAATGCTTCAACCTCCCCTAGTGAGCATACAAGCCAATGTTTAGCATTTAGAATGCGATCTAAACACTTGTTCACTAAAAGACGCAAACCAACAACTCGTAATCACCCGAACTACAGACGCTCTGATTTCTCATTCCTATTGAGAATACATAGGCACAAGGATCACATTGCTTGGTGAGCCCACTAACAACTAACCAACTTTTTCTCTCGCCTCCATACGATCAAGACCCTTTTTAACAAACCGTAGTGTCAAACTACAATTACTCTGACTTTCCCATTGCATGAGGGAATATGTAGGCACAAGGACCCTAATCCTTGGAGAGTACCCTAATATAAAATATCCACCATTTCTCTTTAGCAAGTAACTCTTAGATAATGACAAATTTTCATGCATAGACAACTTATATGGTTCTCATTGAATATGATGGATGTAGGGGGTGATAATACGTTCCCCTTATATAACCGACTTCCGATTTCGACATTGGTTGCAACGACCATATCTTATCATGTTCATTCATTGGTTTTACCAATTTATTCCCTTTCCCCCTTTGGGAATAAATAAATGTTGGTGGCGACTCTCTGTTAGGCCTTCCAAGACTGTTCACGAGGATTATATTTTTCGAGGTACGGCAAATGGCGACTCTACTGGGGACAGTTGCTCCATGCATGAGAGAGTTGAGCCTAACTTATGATAATTAGTGAGGAGTGTTCCCTTAGTTTAGTTGTCTTCTTTATTTTTGTTTGTATGTCTTCTTTTATTGAATTCTTTTATTTTTTATTATTCAATTATTTGTTTTATTACTGTTATTATTATTGGGCCTTTTGATCATGGGTTTTGTGAGATAGGCTTTATACCCAAGCTTGAGAAAAAACATAAGCTTAGGATGATGGTTGTGTAGTAGAGACTTGCGGGGAATCTTCCTCGTGAGGCTAATACAAAAACCCCTCTTAGAGTATATTCCCTTGGAGATGTTATTATTTTAATGAACCTTCATCAAAATGATAATAGTTTTAGGCTTGAATCATTAAATCTAAGGACCATTAACCTGTTCTATCCACGGTGGTCATGTAGTGCTAACTTACAAGACCTTTGGAATCGTTGGGTTAATTTGAAAGCCCAAATTAGATGAGATCCCTTGAACGTATTACTAGTTGAAAGTAAATGGTTCAATCTCAATCTATGACTCTGGGAACCTTGTTTTAGAAACCTTGTGTTGATGGTTGTGTAGTAAAAACCCACGAGGAATCTTTTTCGTTGGGACGATACGAAGACATCACCTAGAGGAGATCTTTTTAAAGGTATTATTATCTAATGAACCTTTGTCATGGCAATAATGTCTTTGATAGAGATCCATGAATCTAGGTACCTACTTATTTAGAGCCTACCCTTGAGGTTTCTTTGATCGATGATACCGATCACTTACCCATTTTAGAGCCTACCTAAGGGGTTCCTTTAATCAGAGATATTCGTTAGTTACCTGTTATTCCGACTGACCTAAGAACACAATGAACCTGTGATCTTGAGCACTACATTGCATTCATTCATCCTTCATTCATAACCCGTTGTTGATTTCCCGACACACGTGTTAGACTTGAGGTAGCTCTTAGAAGACCATGGAACGCTTGAAGAAGAATCAAGTTGAGCTAATAAAAGATGTGAACATCATGAAAGGAAAGATGAAGCAGATGCCAGAAGCTATAAAAACTATGGGAGAAGAAAAGAAAAGCTTCAAAAAGATGCCACAACTAGGAATGTTACTCCCGTAGTTCCTTCCACTCCGCAACCTGCATTGAATAACCCGTTATGTGTTATTCCTTCTAGGTCTTGTCCCTAACCAATCCTTCCAAAGCCTCACAATCAGTGTTCATCACCCATTCTGTCTCAAGGGCACGAGAATCTAAATTAGAGAATTCGTAAGCAGTCTAAGTCGCGCCCTATTCCTATACATGTGGACAACTGCTATCATACCTGATTCAGAGTTCATTGGTGGTACCCACATCCCTCAGGCTGGCTCATACCCCATTTCCACCTGGATATGATCCTAATGTGCATTGTGTATACCATAAAGGGGCGATGAAGCACTTTATTGAAGACTGTTGGCCATTCAAGAATAACGTTCAAGAGGTAATTAACAACACATGCATAGTATTTGAAGAAGATAACCTAGATGTTGAGTATGGATACCACACCGGAACTATGGGGCATGTTGTTAATGAATGCGAGAGCTTTCAAAGCAAACTACAAAAGTTGATCAAGAAGGAAGACTTAAACATACATGGTTTAAACCAAATACTTGGCAAAAAGAAAAGTGAAAGACATGTTAGGATCATGTATTACAAAGAAAAGGTCAGGACTATGGAAGATGAAATAGATGTATGTCTTGATGATAACGCGGAAGCAATAGTAGGGGAAGTCACTACCCACACGAGTGTAGACAAATAAGATTTGTGTGATACGTCCAAGAAGGTTTCATCTTGTGAGGAGGCCCAAAAAGAAGAATTTAGAGATTATTCCATTGACATTGAGGAAGATGAAGACATCAACCTTTGGGTCCCAAAGAGGTCAACCAAGCTATGAATCAAGTACCATAAAGCCAGTGGTTGAGACAGGAAGACATTCTCCTTGGAACTGGCAATCATTGGATTACTTTTATCATTTCTATTTGTAATTTATGTTTTGTTAAATGCTACTTGTTTTTTAAACATTGTTGTTTTGAATGGTAATATTAATGAAGTGATCATGCATTTTTTGAATTAATCATGTTGCATTCACTCAATTTTCTTCACTTATATAAAAAATAATACAAAAATATACATCCATATACCTCTCGTCCATTTTCGTTATCAAGTTGTTGTTTTAGAAAAGCTTGGAGGGAGGATGATGAAAATGAAATACCCATAATTGTTGCTGGCATGCTTCCAGATAAAATCCTGCTGATGATGTACAAGCATTGTTTCAAATCCCCAAACACTGGAGAAATGAGGAGTTAATCTTTAGTAAACCACTTTGACCCTAGAAGTAAGAGTTTCCTTCAGATTTCTAAACCTTTACGCTTAACCTGGGGCATGGGTAGTGTTCAGTTAATCTGACTACACATTTAATTACAAGATGAAACATCCCATCTGAGGACCAGTCATATGTTATTCTGCGCACATATCCTAAAGTGTCGAAGGAACTGTACAAAAATAAAAAGTTATGATGGTTGTTCTTCAATGACCAATGACTTGGCAGTCACAAACCTTTCCAAAAAAGGAAAAAAAATCAAAAAGAAAGAAAAACCCCACTAAGTCGAACACCCAAAGAGGTGACTTAGGAAAAAATCAGGGCAATCCCGATGGACTGGAAAAACAAAATCAGACCAAGCAAAAGTTAGGGATCGAAAGAAAAATCAAAAGAGGTCCTCAAATCCTCAACAAAGCAAAAGAGGATTTAGTTATCACCATGTCAAAAAATAAAAGGGTCATTGACATCCATGACAAAAGCAAAATAAAGTGACTGTCATTTCAAGCAAATTTGGAATCTTCATTTACACTTTCACACTGTCGAACTCTCTTAGATAACAAATGTGTGTCAATTTAACTGAACGTAGGACTAGAGAACATCACGAAGAAGGGGTGGGCACAAATCAAATTTGAGCCTTATATCTTTTGTTTCTATAACCGTGAACCAGACCATGTTACAACCCTTAAAAAAATCTAATTGATGCAGAGTTTATTCTGAAAGCATATTACAGCAAGGTTGTGTAAACTGACCCCTAGAGATTTTATAATCTTCTTCTTGTTGTATCTTTCACACACTAGCTAAATCAGTAGTGTGTTTAGACTAATGATCCATTCGTACACACTATCACATCATCCCAAAAAATGATTTTTTCAAAACTTGTGTGAACATCGCATTAAAATGACCATTTATGAATAAACAGTTTTAATTGCAAGTCAGCATTTGACATCGAGGAAATTCCAACAAAGGTGCAATCAAAGAGGACTTGATCATTTGTCAAACTCGATCAAAGTCAAGATCACCTCATGGATAAGAGGCATTGACATTCAATGATTATGGAATCAGTCAACCCTGAGCAAGTCCCCGAGCATCGGTTGATTATGGGACAAATCATTCAAGAATCAGGTTGATCAGAAGAGCGTCATCTTAAGACTCTACTAGCCAAGGGGCACACATCCAAAGGTTCCTTTTGATTAAGGGTGAATCCCTCCAGTACTCAGTCAACATAAGTTAAGTCGCTTCAACGCTTATTCTGAGACAAGCTACCTCAAGGGTACTTTGAAGCCAAATACTCCAAGAGGCAGTCAATCAAGGAAGAATCCTTTCATTACTCAAAATTATGGGAAAATCATCTCGAGTTCATCTCATGGTACAATTGTTTCCAACTTCCTTTCAAGGAACAATCCTTTCATGACTTGAAGTTCTAGGGAAAGCCATCTCGAGATAATCTTATGGTACAATTAGTTCTAATTT
This sequence comes from Lathyrus sativus, assembly GCA_963859935.3. NCBI lineage: Eukaryota > Viridiplantae > Streptophyta > Magnoliopsida > Fabales > Fabaceae > Lathyrus > Lathyrus sativus. Next base: position 505,740,561 of record OZ012735.1, on the reverse strand, counting down.
CCTTTTAAGAAAAATTCTTCAAAGACCCAGATTAGGACAAGGATGAGTCACAGAGGAGTAAGACCTCTCCATGCTTTCAAGCAATTCAAGTAAACTTTGTCGACAAACTTTGAGTTCAAGACGAGTGTTGGGAATCATACTATCACCTTACTAAATAACCTTTTTCCTTCTAACAGACAAGAAGCCTTGCTGCAAAGGAACCATTTCCTTCCATTACCCTCTGTTGGGGAATTTTAGAAACCTTCATATCATTGCATAAATCATTCACATGCACTAGTCATGACGCTCTGCTCATGCATAAAGCCATGCACATCATGTCATTCATTGGACCTAACCCCCATAACATGAATTTTACATCTCAAATCCTGTAATATAAGATTTAACACCAAGGTCCAACACAGCTTGGCAATTCAAAGTCCAAGTTCCCGTCTGGAAAACCTTTTAAAAGTACAAGTTCCCGCCTGGAAAATCGTCCAAAAGTCCAAGTTCTTGTCTGACAAACCTTTGAAAAGTCCAAGTTCCTATTTGGAAAACCATCCAAAAGTCTAAGTTACCGTCTGAGAAACCTTTTAAAATTCCAAGTTCCCATCTGGAAAACCGTCCAAAAGTCCAAGTTCCCATATGGAAAACCTTTTAAAAGTCCAAGTTCCCATCTGGCAAATACTTTTTCTCACCAGTTCTTGTCTGATAATCTACCCTTCCAATCCAGTTCTCGTCTGGAAGTTCACCTTTAAAGTCCAACCTCGTTTAACACAGCTCAAAATTCCAACATTGTTTGGCACCTCTGAAAAGTTCAATTTATATTGACAAACAACGTAAAACCAAAAGTCCATTTTTGTCGACAACCACAATAAATACCCAAAGTCCAACCCTTATTAGTAACAACCAGAAAAAGCTAAAATCCACCTCGTTGGCATCATCTTCCATAATCCAATCCCCAATGATATACAAAAGTGTCACACTCTCAAAGGGAGACCTATTCCGAGCATACTCCATCGTTTGCATTGTTACATGCATGATATGCATAACATTCTTGCCCAAAACAAGATTGTCATCAAACACAGTCATTGCACTCATCAATGTAACAAAATCATTTGTATTCATACACGTATCAAATCCCTAATAGTTGCATCCTTATATACATCTCCATGCATCATGCAATGCATGTCATTTCCACCCAAAATGGAACATCATATCAAACATAGCATAACAAGATCCAGGATCAATCAACAAACCTCAGTTAGTCCTCTTTCAAAGTCGGCGGTATTTCTATTTCCCAATAAGTCATTCTTCAACTCTATGGTTGATAATGATTTTCCCCAGCATCTTCACTATTGTTTCTCCTCAAGTAGAGGTTACCCTAAAAAGTCTCCTATTAGTTTTTCCACTGTAAAGTTTTTCCAATAAACTTGTTCTTCCTTTATTTCGTTGCATTTTCACTTCTTTTTCTTTCTACATTTCATCTCTGCATTACATGTCCACCTTTTAAGATAAAATTTGGGGTCTTTATGTATTTAATTATCTTCCACCAAGAATGTACGAAAACCACTGTCATTCATACCTTCTGGTTCAAGTTAATTCCAATTTTGTCCGGATATTTTAATTTTAACATATCATATCTTTCATCATAAATAATGTCTAAGATGTCAGCCAGAATAAACTCTCGGATATATAAACATATTGGTTGAACTGAATTTTAAATGTGCGTAAAACCAGTGGACGAAAAATTTCAAAATCGAGCTTGCAGACGTCTGTTATATTTATCTACGTTTCACGTAGTTTAACCTGATGTGCTCATTTTGAATTTTTCGACTACTTTTCAATCGCATTTTGATCCTTCTGAGCCTTTTAAATGGTCTAATCTCATTTCAAAATCTGATCAAATGCTGTATATTTTTAATATGTTTATTTCGTGTTGATCATTTTGGTGCATTCATTTTATTTTTTCGAGCACTTTGGTGTCCGACTTTATATTCATTTTTTTATTTATTTTATTTTTATTTTTAGTTAAATAATCATTTAATATATTTAGATTTAATTAGATTTTTAGCTTAAATTTATTTTAATTAATTAATATTATTTTTATTTTGTTTATTAATACTTTTCTTTTTTATAAAAGAAACACAAAAATATTTATTTTTATTTTGTTTTATTATTCTTGTCTTTCTTGTCTCATTTAGGAAAAAACACAAAAACATTTGTTTTTATTTCGTTTTAGTATTCTTGCATTTCTTGCCTCATTTAGAAAAAAACACAAAAACATTTGTTTTTATTTCGTTTTAGTATTCTTGTCTTTCTTGCCTCATTTAGGAAAAAACACAAAAATATTTTTTAAATTATGTTTAGTACCTTGTTTTTTTCTTGTTTCATATAGAGAACCTAAAAGTATTATATATACAGGGTAAGATATCAACACTTGAAGAAAAAAAAAGAGAGAGAAAACACCATATGAGACACATTTCATAAAAAAATATGTAAGTAGGCATACCCAACTTCAACTCAAATAAAGCGCAATACCAAGTAGCCACCATTGGTAATCTCATTCTTATCCATTTCTTATTTCATTTTCAATTATATATCTTGTCTATTTTTTACTTTATTTGTTTTCAATGTTTGTTATACTAATGTAATTTTTTATTTTAATTTTGATAGACTCTTATCTGGAAGTATTCTATATTTCAAATAGTTTTTAGTATCTTTCTAGAATATGCTTGCACCTTATTTTCGATATTGATATATGTTCTGACCTGGGCCCAGCCTCGCGGTCCAATCCAATAACGCACAACCAAGGCCCAATGAGTTGAGTAGCTTGGCCGGACACACGCCCCCCTCGACGGGCAGAACATGCTCCTTGCCGAGCAGGACGGCGCGGTTCTAAGCGTCCTCGGCGCTCCCCCTAGCCGGACAGAACAGCCTCCACGGGCATAATCCCCCCTTGCCAACGGGCAGGACGATATGTCTCCCCCGCTCTCATGTGCTCCCCTCCACGGGGAGAATCACACACCGCCGGGGGACCTCCCGAGCTCCCCTCCGCGGGGAGAACAACGTGCCATGTGCACGTTCTCCACGTGCTCCCCTCCGCGGGGACACGTCATCCCCAACTGCCCACCTTCGAAAGAGCAGGTCAAACCCACTTTCCGGAGACCACGGGACAGTTGGACTAGGGCGAAGACCACGTCCTGGTCTTCAATACGCCACGTAAGCCCTAGCAGTCACCTGGGTTGGGCCTGGCCATCCAGCCCAACACAAGTGACCGTTGGCCCAGCGCTGGGGTCTCTCTATAAATACCCTCTTCCTTAAGAGGGTCAGGTAATTCACTTTTTACCCACCTTTATGTACTTTGCTCTCACTCTGCCCAAATTCTTACTTTGGCATCAGAGTGTCTTGCAGGTGCACCCCCCTTTCTCCTCCTCATCATCGGTGAACAGGTAGCAGTCCAACAGCGTGTGGCCAGCCCGTGATCCCCTTCTGATCAGGTCAGATCAATATAAAATGTGAATCTTGTTAAATTAACATGTTTTTGTCATTATAAATAAGTTTTATAATATGTAAATATAATTTTATGTTGTTGTTGGTTGTTCTATTTCATTTCATTTTAAATTGGATTTCCAATTTGTGGATTCGATAATTCCTTATCGTTATGCCACCAAAATTTCATATATTAATTCAGTATTTTTGCCGTGTTTCGGTCCTTACGTACGACACTTCAATTATGTGGTCGTTATGTACAAACCGGCTTTGAACACGTTGTGTGTTAATTTGCCTTGATCATTGTTCATCCGTTATTTCAATTTTGTCAAATTAATTAATAAATTAAATTTATATGTAATTATTTAATTTTGATTAATTAATTTTAATTAACATTATTATTTGATTTAATCAAATAATTTTTATAATTAATCTTAATTACCCTTAATTAAATGATTTAATCAATCTTTAATTGATTAATTTTCTTAATTAAAAACCATTCTCACCATCGATTCACAATTATATCAAACCATTTTTAAAAAGATCAAACAATTATCAATTCAACGTCGATCCCATTTTAACACCCTTGTAAATTGATCGCTTCATGCATCGTCATCAACCTCTCAAATCTCGATCAACATCTAGTATTTTTCTTAAGAACAAATTCAAAATACCTAATTAATTTAAACATTGTTTTATTAAAAATAAAGGGAGGGGTAATGAGTCTTCAAAATTTCTCCTCATTTGTTTGGATGCGAGATGTCTTTCTCGTGTTCAAACAACTAGTTCCTTAAAATACCTAACCATATCTTAACATTATTTTGCTCAAGATAAAATAGAGGGGTGTGGATTCTCCCACTCCTCTCTTTAAAATGTTTGGGTACGAGATGTCTTTCTAATGTTCGAGCAGTTGACATATATAAAAAACACATCAAACTTAATTACTCGCCCCCGTGCGATCAAACACTTTTTTGCAAAAGAACATTGTTTAGTCCATTCTATCGCTCATACAAACTAATGCTTCAGCCTCCTCTAGTAAGCAGAAAAGTCAATGTTTAGCCGTTAGAATGCGATCTAAACACTCATTCATTAACAGACACAAACCAACAACCTGTAATTCCCTGAACTACAGACGCTCTGATTTATCATTCTTGTTGAGAATACGTAGGCACAATGATCACATTCCTTGGCGAGCCCACTAAAAAATAACAAACATTTTCTCTCGCCCCCATGCGATCAAGACCCTTTTTAACAAACCGTAGTGCCGAACTACGATTGCTCTGACTTTCCCATTGCACGAGGGAATACGTAGGCACAAGGGCCCCAATTCTTGGCGAGCACCCTAATAATAAAATCAACTATTTTTCCTAGTTAAAAACTTTAGCAAATCTTTTTCCTTTGTATTACTAAAAGTAGACAAATAAGCGTAGTTGACACTCAAAATCACTAATTAGACTAAGAGGTTCCCGTTGAGTACAACGAATGTGAGGGCGTGCTAATACCTTCCCCTCACGTAACCGACTCCTGAACCCAGATATGATTGCGATGACCATTTTCCATTTTTTAAAAAGGTTTTCTCGATATTTTTCTATTCCTTAATAGGAATGAATTAAAGTTTGGTGGCGACTCTGTTTGAACAATTTTTTCCGCGTCCATCGGGAGGATCGTATTTTTCGAGGTACGACAATATGGTCTGAAACAAGTTCCACAACTTGGTTTGAAAAGTTTATTACTAAGATTATATCACTTGTATTTTTCTCTAGTGATCGTGGTTTTTCTTTGTTTATCACAACTACTTCTCATTGTTTTTATTTACTCTCTTTAAATGAAGATAATATGGTTATTATAGGTGATGATATTAATGAGATTGATGATTTAAAATTACAATTAACCAAGTAGTTTGAGATGTAGGACTTGGATACTCTTCGCTTTCTTGGGGATTGAAGTAGCTTACTCTTCTAGAGGATATCTTCTCTCTTAATCCAAGTACATTTCCAACATTCTTGAAGATGTTTGTCTTTCTGATACTAAATAAGCAAATAGCCCTCTTGAGTTGAATGTGAAGTATGCTCCCTCTGACAGCATTCCTTTACCAAATCTCACTTTGTATCGTACTTTTCTCGACAGTCTAGTATATACCTTATAATTATTAGACTTGGTATTTGTAACGCCCCGATTCCGATTCCCATTTTATTGAGTCCTTTTTGATTTAATTGGATAATTATTTATTTTAACGTGGAAATTATGTGTTAATATGTTATATTGGTATGTTATGCTATTTTTTACCTGTTTGGAGAGTTTTCGAGTAAAATAGGTCGGAGGGTATTTTGGGCATTAGTAATTATGTTAAGTGGATAATTTTATGAGAATTGATTGATTAGTGAGTGGAAAGAATTTGAGAGGAAGGAAATAGAATTATGAGATAAGAGAGGAAAAGAGAAAAGATAGTAACATAGAAAGAAAAACAAGAGAAAGAAATAGGAGAAGAGAAAGTGGAGAGAAAAGAAGAGGAAAACCTAGAACTTCAAGAAATCATCACCAAAACTTTCGATTGATCGGGTAAGGGTGTGAAACCTTATTATTCTATCAATGTGTATAATCATGTATGATTTTGTTGGATTGTTGGTAGTTTTTCTACACTTTCCATTTTAGGTTGAATTTGGTTTAATCGAAAGGAATCGTTGTTTAATGGTTAGAATCGTGATTAGATGATATAGGTTAGACGATATATGTTAGACTAAGGCTACTGGAACAACTTTGGATTTAATCGGGTGATTTTGGTGAGTTTGGAAGTGCTGGAGCAGATCTGAATGTTGCTGTTCGCAGGCGACTCGCTAGGCGAGCACGCAGTGAACGCTCGCTAGCAGCTCGCTAGGCGAGCGTGCAGCGAACGGTCCCAGACTTGGGACAGTGAGATCCTGATGTCCCTCGCTGGCTGCGCAGGGAGTAGCGAGGAGCTCGCTGGAGGTTCGCTGTGGCGAACGGGGTAGCGAATGAGGTTTGTGGCCTCTGTTCTTGCTCGCTAGCAGTTCTCTAGGCGAGGAGGTAGCGAACGCTCGCTAGACGAGCGTGTAGCGAACGTAGCAGGATGAATTTTCCCTGTTGCGTGGTGTTGTCGTGGCTTGGGGTTTCGGTTGCGATTGACCCTTCTTTGATTTAATAGCTTATACGTTGGTTTGTGATGTGCTATGGGTAGCCGTATGGCGTGAATCCTAGATTATGAATTGTGGCCGTTTGGGCAATTATGTGCATCGTTTAGCTTGATTAAAAATCTATGATGTTTGTATGAATATATGCGATGAATGTGTAGAATGCATGAGTATGTTTGTAAACATGTGTGTATTTCAAGAGTGTCATGAGTCATGTTGCATGTGAAGCATCATGGTATGCATTCTTGTGTTGATTGATTCATCGGTGAATCTGCAGAACCTCGTGTGCCCTTGTGGGGTGTGAGTGATGGTTAATTATTGATCCCTCGGTGGATCTGCAGAACCTCGTATGTTGCGATGGTTATTTTGATTCCGCGTAGAATCTGCAGAACCTCGTGTGCCCATGTGGGGTGTGAGCGATGGTTATTTGGTTCTTCAATTGAACCTGCTGAAATGAGTCGGTACCGCATTTGCATCTGCATAGAGTCGTGTGTCGGTCTCTATGAGTTTCATGTTGACATCTTGCATGGTGTATGGTGAATAAACATAATTGTAAATGTTTATATGGATTGTTGATGATTGGCATGATTGGTATGCTTGAAGACACATGTATGTGTGAATATATGTATATGTATGTTTTGTGTGTTTATGAACTGATATAAACATCGTTGACGCATATTGTATATGCATGGTGTTCTATTTGTAAATAGATAATGCGAATACATTGCGATGTACGGTATGACGAGGTGAGTTGTGGCGAGAATGCGAAAGACGTATATTGGATATTATGTATATATATATATGTTTATATGCATTGTTATTATGATATCGTTTCTCACCCTTCTGTTGTTTCTTTTAATGCTCTATGAGGCATTGCAGATTAGATTGCTGGAGGTATTTTTGTGAAGCGTGGCTTCTTCCCTTTTTGGCCGGTCGGCTCTGATATGTAGCATCGGGTAGATATGAATTATTATTTTTTTTGTGATACATCTGTGTATGTGTCTGCTGATGATATGTTTGTAAGCATGATGAATGATAACTGTATATATGAACATATGTTTTGGAGAATTATGGATTATTTGGATATTTCCGCCTTGTTCTAAATATTTCTTGTGGGTGCTACCCTGTTGTTGCATATCCCTTTGAGCAGGTGTTGTATGTGTTGGAATTTTTATGATAATGTGATATTTCCCTTTTATGCCACGTTGCAAATGTACTCTAATTTTGAATTGGTGCCTAAATGATTTAATTGTTTATTTTGGGGGTATAGAAAGGGGGTGTTACATTAAGTGGTATCAGAGCCAGTGTTGAGTCAGTTGTATCTGTCTCGCTGTTTTGTTGGTTGAACGGTTGTTTGACCTTGTTGTTATTTTTGGGAATAATCAGAATATGGCTGGTCGTAATGACAACGCTATGGCTGCGGCATTGGAGGCTATGGCTCGAGCGGTGCAGGGTGCGCCGAATGTGAATGCTAACGATGAGTTTAGAAAGAATCAGCCGCCGGTGTTCAAAGGAAGGTTTGATCCAGACGGTGCTCAGATTTGGCTGAAGGAGGTCGAGAGGATCTTCAGAGTTATGAATTGCGCTGAGGGGAACAAGGTGAGACTTGGATCTCACATGCTGAGAGAAGAAGCCGATGACTGGTGGGTCGGCATAAGACAAATTCTTGAAGTTGATGATGAGGAAATAACTTGGGATTTGTTCCGCACTGAATTTTTGAGGAAGTATTATCCGGAGAGTGTGAAGGGAAAGAAGGAAATGGAGTTTCTAGAATTGAAACAAGGGAACATGTCTGTGGTTGACTACACGGCTAAGTTTACGGAGTTGGTGAAGTTCCATCCTCACTATGATGCGGTGACGGCAGAATTTTCCAAGTGCACTAAGTATGAGAATGGCTTGAGTCCTGAGATCAAGCAAGCGGTGGGTTATCAGAGGATTCGAAGATTTTCGGACTTAACCGAATGCTGCAGGATCTTTGAAGAAGATTGTAGAGCTCGTTCTACTCACTATAAGAGTTTAAATGAGAAGAAAGGGAAGCAACCGGTAAGGAGTGGACCTTATGTGACGCTTGCTGATAGAGGCAAGCGTAGGGAACACTTTGTTAAGAGACCCGGTGGTGGAAGTTCTGGTCCCATTAAGTGCTATAGGTGCGGCGAAGCGGGGCACAAATCTTTTGAGTGTAAGAAGGCTGGGGAAAAGTGTGCTAACTGTGGTGGTCTCGGTCATGCTACAACTGAATGTAGAAGGAATGTGATTAAGTGTTTTAACTGTGGGGAGGTTGGTCATATTAGTACAAAGTGTACTAAGGCAAAGCAAGCTCCGTCAAGCGGGAAGGTATTTGCATTAGCGGGTGCAGACACTACTAATGCGGATCGATTGATTAAAGGTACATGCTTTATTAATAATATGCCTTTAGTTGCTATTATTGATACCGAAGTGACTCATTCGTTTATTTCTTTTGAGTGCGCTAAGCGTTTGGATTTGTGTTTTTATTCTTGTGGTGGTGATATGGTTATTGAGACGCCCGCTTCGGGGTTGGTAACTACGTCTTCGGTATGTTTGAGTTGTCCCTTGACCATGTACGGTAAGGACTTTATTATGGACTTGGTGTGTTTGCCATTAGAAGGATTAGATATGATTTTGGGTATGAATTGGTTGCAGTATAATAGAGTTCGTATTGATTGTTATCACAAATTGGTGAGGTTTCCATCTTTGAGAGATGAGGAGGAAGAGAGTTTTCTATCCACTAAAGAGTTGAAGAAACTTTTGGCGGATGAAGCTCAAGTGTTCTGTTTGTTTGCGTCGCTGTCGGTAGAGAATAAGGTTGAATTGGATTTGGTTCCAGTGGTATGTGACTTTCCAGAAGTATTTCCGGAGGACATTACGGATGTACCGCCAGAAAGGGAAGTTGAGTTTTCGATTGATCTAGTTCCTGGTACTAGACCGATTTCGATGGCACCGTATCGTATGTCGGCATCGGAGTTGGTAGAGTTGAAGAAACAATTGAATGATTTATTGGAAAAGAGATTTGTTAGGACGAGTGTTTCTCCTTGGGGTGCGCCGGTATTGTTGGTAAAGAAGAAAGATGGGAGCATGCGGTTGTGTATTGATTATCGGCAGTTGAATAAGGTGACTATTAAGAATAAGTATCCGCTTCCTAGAATTGATGATTTGATGGACCAATTGGTTGGTGCCCGTGTTTTTAGTAAGATTGATTTGAGGTCAGGTTATCACCAGATTCGTGTTAAAGAAGAAGATATTCAAAAGACGGCTTTTAGGACACGGTATGGTCATTATGAATTTTCTGTGATGCCATTCGGAGTTTCTAATACGCCGGGTGTGTTTATGGAATATATGAATCGTATCTTTCATGAGCAGTTGGATCGTTTCGTAGTTGTGTTTATTGACGACATTTTGATTTACTCTAAGTCTCAAGATGAGCATGAAGAGCATTTGCGGGTTGTGTTGCAAGTTTTGAAGGAGAAGCAATTGTATGCTAAGTTATCCAAGTGCGAGTTTTGGTTATCGAAAGTGAGTTTTCTTGGGCATGTTATTTCTGGTAATGGTATTTGTGTTGATCCGTCCAAGATTGATGCGGTAATGCAATGGGAGGCTCCTAAGTCAGTTACGGAGATCCGAAGCTTTTTGGGCTTGGCCGGTTATTATCGGAGGTTTATTGAGGGATTTTCGAAGTTGGCACTTCCGTTGACTCAGTTGACTTGTAAGGGAAAGACTTTTGTTTGGGACATTAATTGTGAGAAGAGTTTTGTTGAACTTAAGAGACGGTTGACAACGGCGCCGGTTTTGATTTTGCCAAATCCGACGGAATCGTTTGTGGTTTATTGTGATGCTTCTTTGTCCGGTTTGGGTGGTGTATTGATGCAAGACGGTAAAGTTGTGGCTTATGCTTCAAGGCAATTGAGAGTGCATGAGAAGAATTATCCTACGCATGATTTAGAATTGGCGACCGTGGTCTTTGTTTTGAAAATTTGGAGGCATTATCTCTATGGTGCGAGATTTGAAGTTTTTAGCGACCACAAGAGTTTGAAGTATTTATTTGAACAAAAGGAATTGAATATGAGGCAAAGGAGGTGGTTAGAGTTTTTGAAGGATTATGACTTTGGTTTGAATTACCATCTGGGTAAGGCAAATGTTGTAGCCGATGCTTTGAGCCGGAAGTTAGTGCATATGTCTACATTGATGGTAAGAGAATGGGAACTTTTGGAGAATTTTAGAGATTTGAGTTTGGTTTGTGAAATGACGCCGAGAAGTGTGAAACTTGGTATGTTGCATGTTACGAATGATTTTCTTGCTACCGTTCGTGAAAAGCAAAAGTTGGATTTGAAATTTGTGAATTTGATGATGAATGAGAATGAGGACTTTAAAGTTGATAATTTTGGAGTTTTGAGATTCTGTGGTCGTATTTGTATTCCCGGCGATGTGGATTTGAGAAAGATGATATTGGAGGAAGGACACCGGAGTAATTTGAGTATTCATCCGGGTGCGAATAAGATGTATCAAGATTTGAAGAAAATCTTTTGGTGGTCCGGATTGAAGAGGGATGTAGCTCGGTTTGTGTATTCGTGTTTGACTTGCCAGAAGTCTAAGGTGGAACATCAGAAGCCTAGCGGTTTGATGCAACCGTTGGATATTCCGGAATGGAAATGGGATAGTATATTAATGGATTTTGTTACGGGTTTACCAAATACGCGAAGAGGTCACAATGCTATTTGGGTGATTGTTGATAGGCTTACTAAATCTGCTCACTTTATTCCGATTGATATTAGTTATCCTTTGGAAAAGTTAGCCGAGATTTATGTTCGGGTGATTGTGAAGTTGCATGGAGTTCCCAAGAGTATCGTGTCGGATAGAGATCCTAGATTTACTTCGAGATTTTGGGAAGGTTTGCAAAAGGCTTTAGGTTCTAAGTTGAGATTGAGTTCGGCGTATCATCCGCAGACGGATGACCAAACTGAGAGGACGATTCAATCGTTGGAGGACTTGTTGCGTGCTTGTGTGCTCGAGCAAGGTGGTGTTTGGGATAGCTTTTTGGCATTGATTGAGTTCACTTACAACAACAGTTTTCATGCAAGTATTGGTATGGCACCATTTTAGGCTTTGTATGGTCGGAGATGTCGAACACCTTTGTGTTGGCATGAAACCGGAGAGAGATCGGTAGTTGGACCGGAGATGGTACAACAAACGACGGAGAAGGTGAAGTTTATTCGGGAGAAGATGAAAGCTTCTCAGAATAGGCAAAAGAGTTATCATGACAAGAGGAGGAAGGATCTTGAATTTCAAGAAGGTGACCATGTGTTTTTGAGAGTTACACCGGTTACGGGTGTGGGTCGTGCTTTGAAGTCGAAGAAGTTGACTTCTCGTTTTATTGGTCCATATCAGATTATTGCACGAGTTGGTGTGGTGGCTTATCGTGTGGCGTTACCTCTGAATCTTTCGAATTTGCATGATGCGTTCCATGTTTCGCAACTTCGGAAGTATGTTCCAGATCCGTCACATGTGATTCCTATGGATGAGGTGGAGGTAAGAGATAATCTTACGGTTGAGGTTTTACCGGTTATGATTTTGGACCGCGAAGTTAAGAACCTGAGAGGCAAGGATATATCGCTTGTAAAAGTAACATGGGGAGGTGATGCGTGTTGCACCCCAAATTTGTCCTACCTTTACATAGTTTCTAGTGCCACTTTATTTTGAATGAATAAAATGGCACAATTGACAAGAGACTGTGTGTAAGGAGTTGTGAGTGTGAGAGGTTGAGAGTTCGAATCCCACCTTCTTCACTTTTTGTTTTTCTTTTATTTTTATTCTAACTTTTCTATTTTTATAAAAAAAAATAGTTTTTTTTATTATTTAATTATTATTTTCGTATTTTATTTAAATTATTTTTTAAAAAATATTATTTTTTCACTTTTTTCCATATTATTCATAAAAAAAATCAAAAAATATAAAATTAAAAATATTAGAAAATATTTTATTCTTTTAAGTTTGTTTTAGTTTGTTTTTTTAGCTTTGACTAATTATTTAAGTTGGGCTTTAAAGTGGGCATTAGGTTAGAGTTAACCCTAATTTGTTACCTATATAAACATGAGTTGCATTTGAGAAAAAGGGGAGAGCACAAAAAAGAAAAAAACAGCGGCCGTTCTCACGACTTATCAGAAGAGGAAAGCGTCAGCAAATCCACCAAACAGCGCAAAACCATCGTGAACCGCTTCGAACCCCGAACGAGGTGAGCAGTTCTTTTTGTCAATAAAAAAGTTTTTCTGTTGTTTTCAGGTGGAACAAACTGAAGAAGAAGGAGAGAAATCGTTTCCGGCCATGCAAGAATGAAGCAAAGCTCAAAGGAGCTGCAACGACGCCGCCACCGTGATGAAGAAGAAAATGGAGTTTCTAAAAACCTAAAGATTGAAATGCTTCAGCGTGAAGCCTACTTTTCCCCTTTTATTTTTTTTATATTTTATATTTTTCCCTTTTTTATTTTTCTTCTTCTTCTTCTTATTATTATTATTATTATTATTATTATTATTATTATTATTATTATTATTATTTTCTTTAAATTGTAATTATGTCATAATAAATGGTTAGTTTAATTAAAAAATATTTGCTAGTTAAACCTTGTTTTAAAACTTTGTTCTTATAATAAATAAAAAATTAAAACTGTTTTTTATTAAAACTAAAACTTATTTTTTTTTTAAATTTTTAAATTGAATCCTTTTTAAAAAAAATTAAAACTAAAACATTTTTATTAAAAACCATTGTTTCAAAATTAAGATTAAATTTCTTTTTTCAGAAAATAAAAATAAAGTTTTTCAAAATTAATAAAATAATAAATTTCCAAATTGCATTTTCTTTCTTTCATTATTAATTGCTTTATTATTTGTCATTGATTTCCGCCTAACTTTTTTTTCACTAACGTTCTCTATTTGTTTTTCGCTAGGTTTTAGTCGGTCTTCGATTATTATTAATTAAATATTTCGTTATCATATTTGTAATTTGTTCCATGGATGTAATTTACGCGAGGCCATGGTCGCGGTTTATTTTATTTTGCATTTTTTGGGGATTTGTAATTTACGCGAGTGATCGTCGCGACGCTTTCTTTACTTTCCGCACTTTATTTCTGCCATATAATATTTTTCCATGTTTTGCATGATTTAGCGTTATGTTCCTTCCGAAGGATTAGGTCTAGCCGTTTGACCGCCGAGTCAATAACCCTAACGTTTGACCATTTCAAAACCCTAATCGCCTAGGTGTCCCGCCGTGGACGAAAATACCCTTTACCCTAACATTAGGTCAAAGAGTCGCCATACTCTGTTTTAGGGTTTCCCGCCGTGGAATATTTAATTTAACCCTAATTTCAATTAACAATTTCAACGTAGAAATAGGAGTTTCAAGACTCCACGTAGGCGCTTCCCTATGAACGCTTACTCCCCAATGAAACCTTGACCACAGTCAAGACGTTTCTAACCTCCCTTTTGAGGGGAACTACAATTACTCTGATTCCATTCCCGTCAGGATATGTAGGCACAAGATGCGACGTCTTGCCGAGTAAACTTAGGACTAACTCTTAGGTCTTTAGGTTACTCTATCCCTTAGCAATATATTTCAAACAGATAATAAAAATAAAAAAAGCATACAATAAACAAAAGGTTCCTGTAGAGTACTACAGAAGTTTAGGGTGCTAGTACCTTCCCTAAGCTTAACCAACCCCTTACCTAGATCTCTCCCCGCATTGTCTTTACGATGCAAAATTAGGTTTTCCTCTTTTGACCTTTTCCTTCGGATAAATCAAAGAGCGGTTGTGAACTAAAGATGCGATTCAAATTAATTAATAATTTGATATCATATTCTAACCGCAACAGAAACTGGCGACTTCACTGGGGACCCTCCTAATTTTTAAGGGTTACCCCTATTTTGTTTATTGTATGATATTTTATTAATTATTTTTATATATCATTGTACCTTGTGGGGATACCTGTTATTGTGAGATAAGTCCTAACCCGAACTTGCGTGACCTTATTATAGGAAGGTGAGATATTCGACGAGGCTTGCCGGGAGTGAGTCCCGACCAAGTCAACTCGAGAATCACCGCTCAATTGAGACCCTTTCGAAAATGGTTCGGTTGATCGAGTGCAGTCGTGAAAACTTTTACTATTTTCAATTGGAGTTAGTGATACTGGGGACTGTAGTACCTTAACACCACCTTGGCCTTATATAGGACGTAGTGCGGGAACTATGTGGGAGTAGTCCTACAATAGTTGCTACGCGATACTACACTCAAAAGAGGTTCTCTTGAGAATATTATCAACCTCCGAGTTAGTTGGAAAGTTGATAATATACGAAGGATGGACTGATGACTTTGGGCACTGATTTAGAACCCTTGTTCTGCAGGTACAATTAACCTATAGTACTTACCTTTTGGGAAGGGTAGACCTTAACTCCATTCGCTGTCCTCTAACCTAGGACCTTTGTATGTGTATTTGTGCTTTGCATCCATAAAGCATCATATCATTTCCAGTTTCAAGGAATTCAACAGTCCTTTGCAAATTCAAAAAGGTCCTACATTTTAGAGTCAAAAAAAATTTTTCTTTCCAACTTTCCTAAAAGGGAATATTTGCAATCGACCGTTGAAATTCTTGGAACCATTACATGGCATTAGCATCACATTTTTGCATTTCATCTTTCCCCCGGTTTCTCATTCTCAGTTCTCTCGTCTTCCAGTGTACCTTTGAGTCGTCAAGCTGATTCCTCGACACAGATATCAGACCAGGGCTAACTATAGACATAAGATGTCAGAGCAAGAGACATGCAATGCAGAGATCCGAATGGAAATCGATGAGTTGAAGTCAGACATGACTAAGCTCACTGAAATGCTTCAAATACTGATTGCCAGAGGACAGCCAACTCAGACTCCTCAATGTCCAGTTATCAGACAAAACCAGAAATGGAACAGAAGCCACTTTGATCCTATTCCCGTGACTTACACCGAGCTATATCTTGACTTGGTTCGACGAGGACTGATCACCATAAAGGCTTCGCCACCTCCTCCTAATCCCCCTCCGGTTGGATTCAGAACCGATCTCCATTGTGCTTTTCATGAGGGTGCCCCAGGCCACGACTTGGAACATTGTTTTGCGCTGAAGGCTAGAGTGCGTGAATTGGTTAGAACCAGAATACTTGATTTTACAGACGGTCATCCGAATGTTCAGAAGGATCCCTTGTCAGTGCATCAAAAATGAAGTTTTATCACTAGGCCTTTTATTCCTTGTTGTTTTCATTTTCCTTATTTCGTATTAGTTGTTTGCTTTCAAATTATGTTTGTACTTTTACATTAATGAAATGAGCATTGCGACTTTTGATTCAATTCATTTTGCCTACTATTTGCATCTTTATGCTTTATTTTCAAATATTTACTTTTTGTCCAAATTTTTTATATGCTAAGATTGGAGGGAGGATGATGATAACGTTATACCCATAACTGCTGTCAGTATGCTTTCAATCAATCCTTGTTGACGATGTGAGGCATTGTTTCAATTCCCAAACACTGGAGAAATAAGGAAGTTAGTCCCTTGTCAACCCCTTTGAGCCTAGAAGTTGGAGTTCCTTTCTTTACCAAAAAAAACCCGCAATTTTAACCTGGGGATGGGTAGTTTTCAATTAACTCGGTTATGTGTTCATGCAATATACCTTTCATATAAAGGTCGCACTTACAATTTTCCTTCACACACAACAAACAAGTGTCGAAGATTATTTTTAAGTCAAAAACACCGATGATGGTTCACCGTAATCATTAAACCAGACAGTCATGTTTCAAAAAAATAAATCAAAAGAAAAAGCTCGCTAAGTCAAAACCTATGAAGGAGACTTAGGCAAAATTGGGGAATCCCGCTGACTGTAAAACAGTTCAGGCAAATTTAGGGATAATACAAAGAGGAGTTTTAAATCTTTACCCTGAAAATCCTCAATGTCAAAATGACCAAATATCATAAGGAAGTAGTGGCTGTTTTTCATAGGTTCATTGACTTCTGAACCATCATTGCTACCATCAGTGCAATTCCTAACCTATAGGAACCTGAATGCATAATAGGAGTTAACTGAGCGTAGGACTGGAGATCATCATATAGATTGGCTGGGTATAAATAAATTTTGAGCCTTTATCCTTTGTTTCATAAACCGTGAACCAGACCACGTTACAACCCTCAAAAGACCTAATTGAAGCAAGGTTATTTTGAAAGTATACTACAATAAGGTTGCGTAACCTGACTCCAAAAGATATTTGTGAATCATTTATTTTGGCAATACACTTTTGTTTTAAATTTTGAGCGTCTTGAACCACCGTGTTCTGACCAACGACTTATTTTTCATTTTTCAAAAATAATTTTGATTTCAAAAGTCGCATGAACTTTGCATTACCATGCTTGTATGAATATTTTTGTTTGCAAACTGGCTTTCCTCTAAGGAATTTTTAAACAATGAGAAACTTGGTCAAGTGATCTTATCAGGGGCAAGTTCCTTTTACATCCTGTCAAAGAATCAGTTCAAGATTTGTTCAAGACAAGATCTTCTCAGATTTGGTTTATCCAAAGGTTTTTTTTTTCCAAGACTCACACTTGGGCAAACCTTCCGAGGGTACAGTAAAACAATCATTTTACGAGAAACAATTATCAGTTCATCCAATCTGGGGTAGTTTATTTGAATAATCCCCGAGTAGCTTTTCATCCTTCCTACAGGGACTATCAGCATGATACAGTTTAACAGAATGACAGTGATGTATGGGTTGAGGAATCAGTCTTCTAGTCTTGTCATCTTACCAACAGAGTCGAGCTTTGTCGTCGACATATGCATTGTCATTTGATCATCTATCATAGCATGATTTATACACATGTGCATATCATGGGTGTTTTATCCCCATTTGCTTTTTCTCTTGAGGTCGTGTTTTACCCGCGTCTTACCTTGTGGACAAATTTATTTACTTGGCATCATGGGTGCTTTATCCCCATTAGCATTTTTCTCCCCGAGGTCGTGTTTTATCCGCGTCTTACCTTGTGGACGAATTTATTTACTTGGCATCATGGGTGCTTTATCCCCATTTGCATTTTTCTCCCCGAGGTCGTGTTTTACCCGCGTATTACCTCGTGGACGAATTTATTTACTTGGCATCATGGGTGCTTTATCCCCATTTGCATTTTTCTCCCCGAGGTCGTGTTTTATCTGCATCTTACCTTGTGGACGAATTTAGTTACTTGGCAGCATGGGTGTTTTATCCCCATTTGCATTTTTCTCCCCGAGGTCATGTTTTATCCGCGTCTTACCTTGTGGACAAAGTCCAGTTTACTTGGCACCCATCGACTATTTCGTGTCATGTCTATCTGACATTCTTCCAGATACGACGTGTCTCCTTTTCGATGTTCTTCCGAAATGTTCTGATGTTTGTCTCTCACTATATGTTTTCTGGTGAGTCCTGAAGATCCCGCTCGATCTCTTCAAGGAATGTCCCGAAAACTCTAGCGTCTGTCGTTTACCTGGTCCTGCCTCCGTGTGGATCCTATGTTACCTTGTCACCACCGCGTCTCTTCTTCCCCAGTGCAATTCTTCGTTGCGCTGTCCCCTATGACGCTGTGTCGTCTGCATCCTCGCATTCATCATTCCATCATACGCATCATATTAGATTCATGGCATTGTCAGCATTATACTTCGTGTTATTTTGTCCATATCATTGCATATCACTGCATCTAGGGGCCAAATTTCCGGTTATCTGTATTTAAATCCCCTTCACCGCGATTTCTCGAGTCTCCGCTGCTCAAATCATCCGGTGAAGCTATTTAAATAGGGGCATCTGTTGCACCCCAAATTTGTCCTACCTTTACATAGTTTCTAGTGCCACTTTATTTTGAATGAATAAAATGGCACAATTGGCAAGAGACTGTGTGTAAGGAGTTGTGAGTGTGAGAGGTTGAGAGTTCGAATCCCACCTTCTTCACTTTTTGTTTTTCTTTTATTTTTATTCTAACTTTTCTATTTTTATAAAAAAAAATAACAAAATAGTTTTTTTTTATTATTTAATTATTACTTTCGTATTTTATTTAAATTATTTTTTCACTTTTTTCCATATTATTCATAATATTATTCATAAAATATTAGAAAAGATTTTATTCTTTTAAGTTTGTTTTAGTTTGTTTTTTTAGCTTTGACTAATTATTTAAGTTGGGCTTTAAAGTGGGCATTAGGTTAGAGTTAACCCTAATTTGTTACCTATATAAACATGAGTTGCATTTGAGAAAAAGGGGAGAGCACAAAAAAGAAAAAAACGGCGGTCGTTCTCACGACTTATCAGAAGAGGAAAGCGTCAGCAAATCCACCAAACAGCGCAAAACCATCGTGAACCGCTTCGAACCCCGAACGAGGTGAGCAGTTCTTTTTGTCAATAAAAAAGTTTTTCTGTTGTTTTCAGGTGGAACAAACCGAAGAAGAAGGAGAGAAATCGTTTCCGGCCATGCAAGAATGAAGCAAAGCTCAAAGGAGCTGCAACGACGCCGCCACCGTGATGAAGAAGAAGATGGAGTTTCTAAAAACCTAAAGATTGAAATGCTTCAGCGTGAAGCCTACATTTCCCCTTTTATTTTTTTTATATTTTATATTTTTCCCTTTTTTATTTTTCTTATTATTATTATTATTATTATTATTATTATTATTATTATTATTATTATTATTATTATTATTATTATTATTATTATTATTATTATTATTATTTTCTTTAAATTGTAATTATGTCATAATAAATGGTTAGTTTAATTAAAAAATATTTGCTAGTTAAACCTTGTTTTAAAACTCTGTTCTTATAATAAATAAAAAATTAAAACTGTTTTTTATTAAAACTAAAACTTATTTTTAAAAAAAAAAATTTAAATTGAATCCTTTTTAAAAAAAATTAAAACTAAAACATTTTTATTAAAAACCATTGTTTCAAAATTAAGATTAAATTTCTTTTTTCAGAAAATAAAAATAAAGTTTTTCAAAATTAATAAAATAATAAATTTCCAAATTGCATTTTCTTTCTTTCATTATTAATTGCTTTATTATTTGTCATTGATTTCCGCCTAACTTTTTTTCACTAACGTTCTCTATTTGTTTTCCGCTAGGTTTTAGTCGGTCTTCGATTATTATTATTTAAATATTTCGTTATCATATTTGTAATTTGTTCCATGGATGTAATTTACGCGAGGCCATGGTCGCGGTTTATTTTATTTTGCATTTTTTGGGGATTTGTAATTTACGCGAGTGATCGTCGCGACGCTTTCTTTACTTTCCGCACTTTATTTCTGCCATATAATATTTTGCCATGTTTTGCATGATTTAGCGTTATGTTCCTTCCGAAGGATTAGGTCTAGCCGTTTGACCGCCGAGTCAATAACCCTAACGTTTGACCATTTCAAAACCCTAATCGCCTAGGTGTCCCGCCGTGGACGAAAATACCCTTTACCCTAGCATTAGGTCAAAGAGTCGCCATACTCTGTTTTAGGGTTTCCCGCCGTGGAATATTTAATTTAACCCTAATTTCAATTAACAATTTCAACGTAGAAATAGGAGTTTCAAGACTCCACGTAGGCGCTTCCCTATGAACGCTTACTCCCCAATGAAACCTTGACCACAGTCAAGACGTTTCTAACCTCCCTTTCGAGGGGAACTACAATTACTCTGATTCCATTCCCGTCAGGATATGTAGGCACAAGATGCGACGTCTTGCCGAGTAAACTTAGGACTAACCCTTAGGTCTTTAGGTTACTCTATCCCTTAGCAATATATTTCAAACAGATAATAAAAATAAAAAAGCATACAATAAACAAAAGGTTCCTGTAGAGTACTACAGAAGTTTAGGGTGCTAGTACCTTCCCTAAGCTTAACCAACCCCTTACCTAGATCTCTCCCCGCATTGTCTTTACGATGCAAAATTAGGTTTTCCTCTTTTGACCTTTTCCTTCGGATAAATCAAAGAGCGGTTGTGAACTAAAGATGCGATTCAAATTAATTAATAATTTGATATCATATTCTAACCGCAACACTGCGGCAGGCAATATGACTTGGGAATTGGAGAGTAAGATGCGTGAGTCGCATCCTGAGCTGTTCGAATCAAGTAATACTTTCGAGGACGAAAATTCCTAAGTGTGGGAGAGTTGTAACGCCCCAATTCCGATTCCCATTTTATTGAGTCCTTTTTTATTTAATTGGATAATTATTTATTTTAACGTGGAAATTATGTGTTAATATGTTATATTGGTATGTTATGCTATTTTTTACCTGTTTGGAGAGTTTTCGAGTAAAATAGGCCGGAGGGTATTTTGGGCATTAGTAATTATGTTAAGTGGATAATTTTATGAGAATTGATTGATTAGTGAGTGGAAAGAATTTAAGAGGAAGGAAATAGAATTATGAGATAAGAGAGGAAAAGAGAAAAGATAGTAACATAGAAAGAAAAACAAGAGAAAGAAATAGGAGAAGAGAAAGTGGAGAGAAAAGAAGAGGAAAACCTAGAACTTCAAGAAATCATCACCAAAGCTTTCGATTAATCAGGTAAGGGTGTGAAACCTTATTATTCTATCAATGTGTATAATCATGTATGATTTTGTTGGATTGTTTTGGATTGTTGGTAGTTTTTCTACACTTTCCATTTTAGGTTGAATTTGGTTTAATCGAAAGGAATCGTTGTTTAACGGTTAGAATCGTGATTAGATGATGTAGGTTAGACGATATATGTTAGACTAAGGCTACTGGAACAACTTTGGATTTAATTGGGTGATTTTGGTGAGTTTGGAAGTGCTGGAGCAGAACTGAATGTTGCTGTTCGCAGGCGACTCGCTAGCAGCTCGCTAGGCGAGCACGCAGCGAACGCTCGCTAGCAGCTCGCTAGGCGAGCCTGCAGCGAACGGTCCCAGACTTGGGACAGTGAGATCCTGATGTCCCTCGCTGGCTGCGCAGGGAGTAGCGAGGAGCTCGCTGGAGGTTCGCTGTGGCGAACGGGGTAGCGAACGAGGTCTGTGGCCTCTGTTCTTGCTCGCTAGCAGTTCGCTAGGCGAGGAGGTAGCGAACGCTCGCTAGCAGCTCGCTAGGCGAGCGTGTAGCAAACGTAGCAGGATGAATTTTCCCTGTTGCGTGGTGCTGTCGTGGCTTGGGGTTTTGGTTGCGATTGACCCTTCTTTGATTTAATAGCTTATACGCTGGTTTGTGATGTGCTATGGGTAGCCGTATGGCGTGAATCCTAGATTATGAATTGTGGCCGTTTGGGCAATTATGTGCATCGTTTAGCTTGATTAAAAATCTATGATGTTTGTATGAATATATGCGATGAATGTGTAGAATGCATGAGTATGTTTGTAAACATGTGTGTATTTCCAGAGTGTCATGAGTCATGTTGCATGTGAAGCATCATGGTATGCATTCTTGTGTCGATTGATTCCTCGGTGAATCTGCAGAACCTCGTGTGCCCTTGTGGGGTGTGAGCGATGGTTAATTATTGATCCCTAGGTGGATCTGCAGAACCTCGTATGTTGCGATGGTTATTTTGATTCCGCGTAGAATCTGCAGAACCTCGTGTGCCCATGTGGGGTGTTAGCGATGGTTATTTGGTTCTTCAATTGAACCTGCTGAAATGAGTCGGTACCGCATTTGCATCTGCATAGAGTTGTGTGTCGGTCTCTATGAGTTGCATGTTGACATCTTGCATGGTGTATGGTGAATAAACATAATTGTAAATGTTTATATGGATTGTTGATGATTGGCATGATTGGTATGCTTGAAGACACATGTATGTGTGAATATATGTATATGTATGTTTTGTGTGTTTATGAACTGATATAAACATCGTTGACGCATATTGTATATGCATGGTGTTCTATTTGTAAATAGATAATGCGAATACATTGCGATGTACGGTATGACGAGGTGAATTGCGGCGAGAATGCGAAAGACGTATATTGGATATTATGTATATATATGTTTATATGCATTGTTATTATGATATCGTTTCTCACCCTTCTGTTGTTTCTTTTAATGCTCTATGAGGCATTGCATATTAGATTGCTGGAGGTATTTTTGTGAAGCGTGGCTTCTTCCCTTTTTGGTCGGTCAGCTCTGATATGTAGCACCGGGTAGATAGGAATTATTTTTTATTTTTTTTGTGATACATCTGTGTATGTGTCTGCTGATGATATGTTTGTAAGCATGATGAATGATAACTGTATATATGAACATATGTTTTGGAGAATTATGGAATATTTGGATATTTCCGCCTTGTTCTAAATATTTCTTGTGGGTGCTACCCTGTTGTTGCATATCCGTTTGAGCAGGTGTTGTATGTGTTGGAATTTTTATGATAATGTGATATTTCCCTTTTATGCCACGTTGCAAATGTACTCTGATGAAATTTTGAATTTGTGCCTAAATGATTTAATTGTTTATTTTGGGGGTATAGAAAGGGGGTGTTACAGTATTACTTATGTTAATTTGTTGTTCGTCCTACTTCAATACATTAGGTAATTGTTCATCACATCCTTCTTTATCTTCAGCAAACCCAAGTTCAGAGCTTTTTATTTTCCTCATCATCTTCTTTAAAGTTACATGCTTGTTTCTGTGGCTTTTTAAGTTGGTGGTCCCACACATTATAAGTTGACCACGTAGTTTTGCATCTTTCTTAAAAACTCATTTGTTTCTAGGAAGAGTAAAAGATAAGATAATGTCCCTAGTTATTCTACAACAGATGAACATCATGCTATGACACCCACCATTATTGAAATATTTTGATGGTGATGAACATCATGCTATGACACCCACCATTATTGAAATATTTTGATTGTGTTAATTACTTTCTAACATGGATGTCTCTTATTTTGAACCAACTCTCATGAATTGTAGTAACAAATATACTATTCATATTGTTCACAACTCGGTCTTTTATAATCATACTAAGCATATTGAGATAAATTATCACTTCACTATCATCATCTTTCCCATGGAACAATTACTCTACTATTTTCTCCTCTTCTTTAAAGGTTCTTAATTATCCACAAGATGCATTCTATTAAATGATAGGATCTTACTATTCTTGTTATGATGTAACATTTTACAAACTTTAAGAGAGATCTCAATCTTAACAACATTGTTGATCTTGAAGGTTGATCAGAACCTGAAGTGGGACAGAGACAATTGTCTGTGATGTTGGGTGCGAGAGAGTAAGAGGGGTGTACCTATAAGGCACTCTGATGCTAAAGTAAGAATCGGGAGAAAGAAGGCAAGTACAAAATATGTGTGTATCCAGGTGAATATTGAATACTTAACTCTCTCAAATGAAAGGGTTTTTATAGTGCCTCCAACGCTTGGTCATTGGTCCTATTTTCAGGACGAGATAACCGCTTTCCGAAGAATAGGTAACTGCCAGAAACTAGCGTTGGGACAAACAGAGATGCCCATAACTAGCCGTTGGTACAGACAGAGGCGCAGTAACATGCACAAGCGTCGTGACTGTTTCTTGATGGTGGGATCGTGCGTGACAGGTAAGGACTGACGAGGAGTGCTGGTTCAGGGGTAAATTGGTCAACCTCCTCTGATGGAGGGGCAGAAAGGTAAATGTTCCCTCAATTTGGTTGAATTTAGACAATTTGACCTTTCTGAAAACAGAAGTGAATTGAAACATGCCTAACAATTGAGACAATCCGGAACAATTATTGAATAAAAATAAACCTTTATTTCTATAAATACGTAGAACTCTTATTTAAGGATCTTACACATAATAAGCCTTTATTTCTATAAATATGTAGAACTCTTATTTAAGGATCTTACGCATAATAAGCCTTTATTCTATTAATATGTAGAACTCTTATTTATGGATCTTACACATAGTATGCCTTTATTTCTATAAATATGTAGAACTCTTATTTAAGGATCTTACACATAGTAAGCCTTTATTTCTATAAATATGTAGAACTCTTATTTCTATAAATATGTAGAACTCTTACTTAAGGATCTAACACTTAATAATACACACCTCAATCACACAATTACATATATAGGATACAACCATTCAAACATCTAAATCTAAATCTAAATCCTATTGGAAAGATTCTGAAAGACAAAAATGAAACTATTTCCTCATTAAATGTTGAAAGTAGAAAACCCAAAAGAAAAAAATAAAAAAGAATCTATATTTAGTGGTTGACAATCTGTGTGTTAGAAGTTGCAGCAGCTATGACTGATGCTCCTTGAAATTGAAATTCTGGAAATAATCAATGTCCTTTACAACTCCCTGCATCAAAAGCACTTTTTTTTTTATAAGTGATCACTTAACTAAGTCATGATTGTAGGGATCAATATGTTGAAGAGAAAAATACGCAACTCGAATGCAGATATACATGCAAGACATGCTAGTGTTATTACGATGATATATGGAATAACAATGTCTCACCAGTTCAAATTAAGCAGCTATTTCCAACTAACTAAATGTTTAATCGCTTCTTCATTTTCAATCTCTGCGTTCGTGAATGTTAGGGCTCGCTGTAGCTTCCTAGGCGAGAACGACTCAACTTCAATGATATATGTAGCAGTCACGGGTCTGTGATCTGATAATTTAAGCTCAGTCCTTCTGTAACTCAGTAATTTCATTCCTTTTCCGTATGAAAGAACACGATCACACCTGAAACGAAAACTCATCAACACCTCTAACACTTACATCTATAGGTTAGATTTAAGGAGAGTTTCATGCTAAATGGAAGCATACCATGCTGGTGTACGTTTTGGAGCCTTTGGGTCGTTTCCGTAGTACTTGTCTGAATTAACCTCGTATTTATAAGTCGGTGGAAAATTTAACACCCCTTCTGACCATCCTCCAAATGCACCGTTCTTGATTTCTCGCATGAGCTGTCACAGTAAGATTTCAATTTACTAATCAGCTTGATGAAGAAGCTTATACTTTTTGCTTCTCATGAACAAGACATTAATTTCTTACAGAATACTATCATTTCACAAAAGTTAAAGTTTAAATGGTATGATTTCGATCAGCTCGAAAACACCGGAGGTCTAAGTTGTGCTCTGGATGAATGTTATTGAGCAGTACATACAATAATTTCTGTAGTACCTGATCTTTTTCAGCCAATTTCGACCACTGTTTTTTCAAGATAAGAGCTTTTGTTTCCACATCTGATAAGTTGAGACGGTAATTCAAATCACCCAACCATATTATTCTTCTGCAAATAAATTATAATTGGTTAAGAAAATGTACTAAAGAAGTAAAATAACCAGTCAATTTGTTATGGCGATTGAAGCTTGCACTCACTCATGATCGAGGATTCCTCTTGGAAGTCCAACATAAGAAGGTGAATGAAAATGTGTTCTGCGCAGTATTTCATGAACATCATAATTTCGTTTAAGCTCGTCTCCTTCCTTTTCCCCAGACGTAAGGTGCGTGCATATAAAACAAAAAAGTGTCTGATATATGGACATGCTGACAGATACTGATCCCTGGAAAGTCGGAAAAAAATAGTTATAAGCTCGTGCAATAATACAATATAGAACACTAAGCGAAACAGATAGGGAAAAAGCAATAGTTTGAAGAAAGGGAAAATTACTTTGTTACCAATATATCCCATAATACCAACACCTACAGTTGAGACCTTTAAATTGTGAATATGTTTCCGTAAGCTCCGACGAACCCATACGGTGATGAAAACTCCGACCATTTGCTTGCTAACAATCCTTACATATGGAGATCTTCTTTTCCGCTTTATTAAAGCTTCGAGGTCAATTTCAGGAAGCAAACCCATTCCTGGCATTTCATCCATAATTGACTTGAAAGTGTTATATGTTTTGAATGATTTTAATGACTTAAAGGATTTGAATGATTTAAAAGAAGTTGGTCTCTCCAAAACTCTTTGAGATACTAGATGTAACGGAGGCTCCGGCCAACTCAAACCAATCCTTTCAGACCCACTTAGCATTCTGGTTAGTTTTTTGGTCTTTTGGGAAATTGATGCATCCCAGTTTTCTGATGGACTTTGCGGCCAATCGAACTTCTTTGGAAAAGTATATTGTCTTCTATAATCAGTGACAATTGGGACACTGGAGTTGGCACTATCAGCAACGTCGGAATCCAGTAAACTGGTATTCATGATTTCGTTAGTAGCACTACCATCAGAAATATTCTGTGCTTCATCCACAGGATGGACTTCCTCGCCGATGTCACTATCACTTTCGAATAATACTTCTTCTTCTATATCGGGGCCATCATCTGTTGGCTTAAATTTTGATGGAGATGGAGGGTCACTAAAGCATTTGGTCTTCGTTACTGAAGGTTGGACTCTATTAAGTGCTTCCCGAATAATATTCTCCCATTTTGGAACAGGGCGGGTATCTTCAGCACCAAAAATATTGCCGGGGTTTAAGGGTACAATCTCTTGAAGACTGCAAGTGTAAGGCATTCATTCAATCAAACAAATTAATAATCCGCATTCCTTCTTTGATAAAAGTTTATACAGAAATAGAAGGCAAACAGACATCATATTAATCAGTTTCCGTGCAATCTTATGTGTAGAAAAAAATTTTAGGGTTCAGCTCATCAATAATGAATAAGTAACCATATATGATGTAGCACTGACACTTCACATTAAAGGTATATCTGGTGTTCGACACCGATACATGTGTCATGTGCGTGTAGTGCTTCATAGCACATATCATCTTATCATTATGCACATTGATAACTATGCTCAGCAACAACTGGTAAAGAATTTACCCGAGGACATAGATGTCAGCTGGTTCATCGACACCGAGCCACTCATCAATATCTAGGTCATCAGGTGGAAGCCTTCCTCCAACATTCCATGTCGCAGCACATACCCTACGAGTCACATAAACACCATAATCAAGATATGCGACTAATGCGAGGCTTGACTATACAACCATATAAACTGTGCTCTTCACACTTTCAAGAAATTGCAATAATTTTTATCTTGCGATTGCTAAATAAACATGGTAGTAGTGTCTCACCTCAGTTCCTTCGTGTTAATATACTGAGATCTATAAGTCGATGACTTCTGTTTTCTTAACTTTGGAACAAAGTCTGCAATTCAATAGAAATTTAGGATATTATATTGCAAGTTAATAAAAAATTGTTTGTAAATAAGTCCAACATGTTAAGGCCATATTTTGCTTATATTTGAGTCGGTACTTATTTACAATTCAATACCCCTACGATTTAATTTAATGCAGAGACCAAATTTTACATCTCGAGTTAAGTGTATAAAATCACGTATATCAGAGAATAAATTAGAGCTTAATGTATGGAAAAAGTCACCATTTGATTCAGGTGGAGCATCAAAACTTGTGCCGTCCATAAACCGCGACTGTCTTCCCCATACTGCATAACACACCAAACTCAAAATGAGACTACAACAACCGATTCCAAATGACAAAAGAGCTATAAACAATCTCAGTTCTCAAATCGTTTGACAAATGCATAAACACCCCATTGTTCGACCCTATTGATAGAACAATTAGTTAAGTGGAAATGGTCTCTTTTCTCTGAGTTGCTTTTAGTGGGAAAAAAGAGTAAAAAACCAAATTTGTCCTTGAATTTGTATCAATCTACTCCCTCACATTATCGATATTCAAAAGATGATCCCGGAAATGGCCAAAAGCTTATCAAATTTGTCTCCCCGTTGATATTTGTAATGATAAGAATGACATTAAGTTCATAATATCAGCAAGGTAGACTACCTCAAAGTTAAATCATGGTTAAATAGGGTCTCATAAAATATTTGTCGCAATTAAACCATGGTTAAATTGAGCCCCTTAACTGTGGATAACCTACACATGGCCTCCAAAAACTTAAGACGACCCTGAATATCAGAATGCATTTGAAACTAAGTGAACAATATTATGATGTATTTGATAACAGATCCGAGCACAGGGACGAACATGATTAAGATTTCACAACTCCATAGATGATTTTGAAGTATTAATAAAGGTTGATACAATACAACACTACAATTTCAAGAACCAACTTCACAAAATGTACTAAAAAAAAAACATTCCAAATTTAATCAACTTAACAAAATTCACAATAACTAAACTAATTTCCCAAATAATCAAATTAACAATTTCAATCACCACTAACCTTCATTTTGTATATCATTTTGAGGATCATCATCATCATAATCAGCATCATCATCTTCA
This sequence comes from Lathyrus sativus, assembly GCA_963859935.3. NCBI lineage: Eukaryota > Viridiplantae > Streptophyta > Magnoliopsida > Fabales > Fabaceae > Lathyrus > Lathyrus sativus. The sequence goes on along the minus strand of OZ012735.1, from coordinate 505,711,720 downwards.
TCTTCAGGATCAGCACTATAATCAGATTGATTGCTACCAATATTAAGCCATTTACGCATAACCACTCTTGCCCAAAAAAGCTGTATGGAGGAGCAACCCAAACAACACAATTCAGCCCATGTTCTCTGCAATTTTCTTCACTTTCCCAAAATCAACAAACCCCAAAAACCACAACAACAATGCACAAAAAAAAAGGAACAAAAGTAAAAACAAAAATCCTGTACCTGTTGATGATGATGTGACCTTTTCTTCATAACTGTTGAAAAATGGCATGAAAATTGAACAAAGTATTTATATTGATTGAGAATTTGGGAGATAACAACAACAAGGAGAACAATGGGTGGTAGTTGAAGATTGAGGTTTTGACTGAGGAATTTAATTCAGTTTTTATAGAGATTCTTGGAGAAAAAGAAAAATAAGATGAGTTTATAGAAATTTTTATGATAATGGATTCAAAATATTTAATTAATTAAAGAAATTCGGTAGTGGTCGGTCCCAAACATTCTACTTATTTGAAAATGAATATTTATCTTAAAATAATAACTATTTTAGTTATTAATAAAATTAATTATTTTTTTAAGTAAAGAGTTAGGCCTCCAAAATGAGATTTAAATTTTGCTAGATATTAAAAACACATACACGCATTCAAGCAATAATAATTATCTAATTAAAATTAGACGATTCTGATTTTAAAATGAAAATTAAAAAATAAAAAAAATATATTTTTTTACAATAAAGTATGATCAAAATCGAACTGTTAATAATATCTTAACTGCGTGAATGTAGATTTTTGCATAATGTATAAAATTTAATTTTCACTTTTCAACAAGATATCAGATATTATAATTCATGTTTTTGTACATTTCTCAACTAATTGACTTAAGTGGATTTCATTTACATTTATAATGTAATAATATAAAATAATAATAATTCAATAAAAAAATATATTTTTAATCTATATAAAATGATAAAGTAGTTAAATTATTTATGGTTGAAGAGTTTTTATTATTTTTTCAAAAAAAGAAAAGAAATTGTCAGTTATGTTAGCTTAGAAATAAAGGTGTGGTCCAACTTCACCTTTTTTAAGTGCTTCATACACGGTTGTATATATTCAACTTTTACTCTTAGTTTCTTTGGACTTTTTTTTTTGTGTGGGGAATATTCTTGGAAAATTTTGATTGAATTTTTTTTATATAGTTATGAAATAAATTTTATTGCAACTAAATTTGACCCATGAAGTGGAGTTTAACTTAGGTTTAATTATGCAAGTGATTAAATTGTTTGGAGTTTATTTTAGTGCATTAATGAAATTAAACACTTAACATATAGTTTAGCATCATAAATGTTCTTAAGAATAAATGACCACTTTATACATTTATTTGTTTGAAATTTGATGTATGAATTAGATTATCTTGTACTTTATTTAATAAATTTATTTTCTTATTAAAAATATTTATAATAATATAATTGCAAACTAATTTCTTTTATATTCATTTATTCAATTTAGAACTGATAAACGTGTTGCGCATAGGTCAAAATTTGACACATTTAAATCATAGATATGAAATGTCTCGTAAAATAATTGTCACGATTGCATTATAATAAATAATGACTTATATTTAATTTTTCACGTTTAAATTGTGATTAGCCTATATAATATCTCTAAATTTTATTTTATTTTTATAAAAGAAATAGTACAATTATTGTATTTAATAAAAAATAACTTAAAAGTTAAATTAATAAAAAATGTAGTAAATTAAACAAAATTAGTGAATAAAAAGCTACTTTTGCAATAAGTTGATGATTCTTGTTGTTTGTATAAATTGTACTTAAAAAAAGTGACGGAAGGATAAGCAAGTACACATCAAACTTGACCTCTTTGTCTTCAACATTCTACACATCAATCTTACCTTTTTCATATTGAAGAAAGTTTGCACCTCCTAATTGACCTAAGCTAGTTGTTTAAGACACTAGTTGTTGACAATAACTCATTCTAGGCCCACTTCAATCTTACTTTTCTACATTTATTACCAACAAAACATTCTAACTTTTTACAATTAGAAGAATCAAACATATGTTGAAAATGCGTTGGAACTTATTCCATTTATTCTCTCTCACTTTATATATATATAATAAAATAAAAATTCCAAACAATAAAATAAAATCTACACTTTTTTTTTGTTGTGAGCGGATTTCATATATTACCGGCTAAATCAAAAATTTAAACCAAAACAAAATGAAGAAAACGTCGATATATTTTAGTTTGATTCAAAAATTAAATCGAACTAATGAAAATCAAATGAGTTCGGTTCATTCTCAATTTTAATTTTTAAAAATCGCAGAATTAATATGTATAATTATTTTATGTTTGTCGTTCATGAATTGTTGGTCAACACAATCACAACACTTGTGTGTTTTATCTCAGTCCACTTATTCCTTTTACAAATTACAACAAATCATAAAATAAGAATTGTCGGTCACGACAAATCTTAAGTTCTGAGATTCACCATACACCCTAAGTTATGTAGCTCGACGCCTCCATTCGGTTGTCACCGTCAATTCCACTCACCAACTTTTTTATGCTAACATTTATTTTGGTCGTGGAATCTATGTTTAACATTTAAGTAGTTAGTTTTTTTTATCTATTTTAGTATTATGTTATTTTAGTGTTGTTTGAAAATATATATGTTGAAGGAGTCTCACGAATGTTTCAAGTTTTTCATTACAAAATGCACTAAATAAAAGTACTGTGAACTTGTATTTTTTTTTTGTTCTCTTATACTCTTGTGTTAGAACATTGTGAGATATAGTTAAGTATTTACTTTGGGGAATTTGGGTGTACTAAATGTCTCCGGTGGTTGAGGATAAATTGTGTTGTAACAATTTTGACAAGTATTATTCTTTGGTTCTCATTTGATAACATGTGTGGCTTTTCTCCGGTTTTGGAGTTTTCATATTATGTAATTGTGTTGTGATGTGTCTTTTATTTTTGCTCTAATTGGTGGAGGAGTGATAGTTAGATCTTGTGTTCGATCCTGTTATAAGGATGTAAGGGGATCATACTTGTGGGGGAGAATGTTGGATGCAAGTGTGAGTGGTTAACTCTCGCATCTCATATGAATGGGTGAAATATTAGATTTATAAGAGAGAGAATCATATATCTAATGTCTTATATTTTTGGGTGGAGATGTGGAATCTCTCTCTCTCTCTCTCTCTCTCTCTCTCTCTCTCTCTCTCTCTCTCTCTCTCATGTTGTTCTAAAGCATTGCACTCGTTGTTGCTCACGACTTTCCTGTACTCCCTAACAACTAATATCACAACTTTTTGTTCAAACACTGGATAAGAGTTCTTAGTATGCTTTATGGTTACATCTTTGTTTGATCTTCTACATCAGAAAAAAGGATAAAATTGTGAAAGAGTTGTTGAGTTGCAACCACAATTTTCATCGTGTAGTTTAGACTTTAGAAAATAGATGGAAGAATAATCGTTTTTGACCTTAGCTAATGTAAAATATGTATTAATACAATCATATGATTACACGAGGTGTTAGTAAGCGGTTAGCACATGAACATTGATTAACATTGATGCAAGATGTATTATAAGATTATGTCAGTGGTTGAAGAACTTTCAGCCAACATGGAAGTAACACCATAAAATTTCAACCAGATTTTTGACATGTAGAAATCCTTGAAGTGGTTTAACTTCAAGTGTTGTATACTCTTATTTTTTGTTGAGTATGATGGTTTTTGAACTATGATTGTAGGTGAAGACAATGTGAACATTCATGAAGTAATGTAACTTAAAGTGACTATACTCGTTACGGTGGAGTATGGTAATTCTTTTGAACTATGATTATCGATGAAGACAATTGAAGTTGATGTATTATTTTCAATCAAAGTGAATATTATTGATGTTAATTGAAAATATATATGTTGAAGAAGTCTTATATCACTTTGTTTTGTAGAGGGAGAGGGGTCTCAATACTATATAAAGAATTCAAGTTTTTCATTACAAAATGCACTAGTTAAAAATACTTTAAGCTTATATTTGACATTTTTTTTGCCCTCTTGTGCTATTGCGTAAGTGTTGTAAAATGTAGTTAAATATTTACTTTTGGTGATGTGGGTGTACCCAGACCCGATGGTGGTTGAGATTAAATTATGTATTGTAATAATTTTTACATAGTGTTATTCTTTTGTTGTCATTTGATAACGACCGTGATTTTTCTTCAATTTTGAAAATTTCACGTTATGTCTATGTTGTGATTGTGGCTTTTATTTTTATTTGTGTCGGTTTTTCCTAACACTTCTTTCCATCTCTATTAATCTTGCGCTTCAAGTAAAAAATGAAATAAAATTTTATTTTGGTTTGTATTTGTAATTTAACTATGAACTTAAATTTAATATATTATATTTTGAATATGTAGTATGTATTTATTTATGTTTGATGACCAACTATCAATATTTTGAGTATGTTGTATGAATCTATTAATTTAAAATATGTTATACGAACGTATTCAATTTAATTTAAAATTGTTTGAAACTAGAGAGAATTTCCAATATTGAGATCAAACCATTTCCCTATTCTTTTTTATTTCTACTTCAACATTGTTAAGAGGTTTTTTCCTTTTAAGTTCTTTAAAATGTGGACTCTCCATGACTCAAATCTTAGCCTTATAGCTATATGTGGAACACAAGCAATGTAAGTTAGTCGTATGTTTATTCTTAACAAGAAGCTATAGATTCTAAAATGCAAGCTTAGGATTTGGAATAAAGAAACTCTTGGAAATGTTGAGAAGAAAGTCCAAGATGATACCTCAAAGTTAGATAGCATTCAGACTCAAATTTAAACTAGGGGTGCCTTTGATACTCTCCTCACAAATGATAAAATTATTCAACTAAAGGTGGAAATGTCTCTTAGCATTGAGGAGTCCTTTTGGAAGGGGAAGTCCATGATTACTTAGCAGTTGGAAGGAGACGGGAACATTTATTTCATCCACAGAATTGCCGAAATTAAGAGTTCTGATAACCAAATCACCCTACTCAAGGATGGAGATGTTGTCCTCATTCATCATTAAGACATCTCCAATCATGTTTTTTCTTTTTTCACTCACTTGTTTTCTTATGTAGCAGCAGGTCAGGACTCGTGTTTAATTATGAGGCCATTCCTTCATTAGTGACTAATGTTATGAATAATCTCTTGACAACCTTCCCTTCTAATGATGAAATTCAAGCAATAGTGTTTGTTCTGAGCAAGGATAGTTTCCCAGGGCCTGATGGGTTTGAAGGTAGCTTCTACCAGACATGCTAGAGCATTCTGAAAGTGGATGTTTGTAAAATAGTTATCCAATTCTTTTACATTTCTCTGGATTCTCTCTAACTTTAATGTTAGCTTTATCATTCTTTTACCCAAGTCCACAGAAGTTTATTGCATGGACAAATTTAGGCTCATTACAATGTGAAAATTCAAAATTCAAGATTTTTTCCAAAGTTTTGACTGACATGTTAGCCTTTGTCATTCCTTTTATCATTTCTAATGATAAAAGGATTCATCAAGAGCAGAAATGTCAAGGATTGTGAATGTCTTGCTTATGAGATTTTTAGTGTTTTGGACAAGAAGAACTTTAGAGGTAGCTTGGCTTTAAAGGTGGATGTGAATAAGGCTTTTGAAACTTTGAACTGAGATTTTCTGCTTAAGGTGCTAGAAACATTTAGATTTGGCTCTACTTTATATCAATGGATTAGGTCAATTCTGGAATTTGTCCACCTTCCAATCATTACTAATGGCACTTCTCAAAGGTATTTTAAGTGTGGGGGAGGGGTCAAATAGAGAGATCCTTTATCTCCTTTTCTCTTTTTCTTAGCAAAGGAGGTCATGAGTAGAAGCATTACTTATTTGGTGAATCAAGGCCACTTGGATCCTATTAAGAGTTCAAGACAGGTTACCTTTCCTTCTCATATTTACTATGCAGACGACATATTGGTCTTTTGCAAATGTACCAATTCAAACATTCAAGCTCTAATCAGACTATTATCTAATTATGCTTCCATCTATGGGAAAATTTTCAATCCCTCTAAATCTGTCATTTTTACGTTTGGAATGAGTCTTTCTAGAGAATATCACTTAGAAAATAACACATGTTTCAATAGGGGTAGTCTTCCTTTCACTTACCTGAGCATTCCCATTTTCAAAGGAAGGGCCAAAGTCCCCCACCTGCAATCTTCTCTCTATTGCATGTAGAACTATGTTGGAGTAGTATGTGATTCATGCCATGCTTACTCACACCATGTCTATATACTCTTGGTCTGTTTCCCTTATGAGGCGGATTGAGAAGGCAACTAGGAACTTTATTTAGGGAGGAGATATCCACAAGAAAAAACTTGTAAGTGTTGCTTGGAAAACGTTATGTAGGCCTAAATTTATTGGAGTACTTGGGATCATGTCTCCTTTCTCCCTTAATGAACCTTAAGATAGCTTGGGAGATGGTGAGCTCTTATGAAGATTGAGCTTGTATTATGAGAGCTAGGGTGTTAAGAGATCATGACACTATTAACTATAATATCCCTTATACTCTTTTGCAAGGCTTTAAAGTTGAACTGTCCACCATAAAGAATCACTCATGTTGGTTGATATGGGGTGGAAAAAGCATATGTTTCTTGAGAGACAATTGGTGTAGTGATCCCCTTGTTAATTTAATTGGATGCTAGCCTGCAACACTCAATCAACCTGAATGTTAAAGTGTCTAACTACTTGCAAAATCAAGTCTGGAATTTGCCTACATCCTGGAAGGATCTTTTCCCCTTTTTGGAATCCAAATTGTAGCTACTCTCTTCCTTCCTTCTGAATGTAAAGATGAAATCATTTGGTCTCCCTTAGCTCATGGTTCCTTGTACCTCAAAGACGCATATTTTTTCAAGCAACAAAATGCCATTGTAGTGTCTTGGGCTCAAATCATTTGGAGTTCAAACATTCGTCCCTCTAAACCCCTATTGGTGTGCAGGCTCGTGCACAACAAGCTACCTACAGATGACTAACTCTATCTCAGAGGCTCGTCATTTCCAACAGTTCTCTCTATTTGCAAATGCTCTCTTGAAACAACATTCCACTTATATTTTAGTCGTGAATTTGTTGTAAAGCTCTGGAGTTGGCTTGGTTCTATCATCAGACAAAACATTCCTTATCAACCAATGGAGGATCTTTGGAAATTTTGTAGAAAATCTAAAAAGGTCCATTATTATTAAATTCTCCATCATCCATCTAATTAATGCTATTTGGCAAACAAGGAACAACATCTGATTCTAAGACAAGTCTTGTCCTTTTAGTTCTGTTTGCAACCTTATTTTGTCCCAGACAGCTTATACAAGAGCTAATACGAGGCTTACCTTCAAGGGTAGTTTGAATGTTTTCTCCATCATCAAGGCCTTCAAGGTCCATATTTGTCCCTCAAGGGTGTCTATCATCAAAGAGGTTTTGTGAACTCCTCTAAATAGAAATTGGATCAAGTGCAATGTGGATAAGGCTTACACTAAGAATCCTTCTTCTATAGGTAATAGAGGAATCTTTAGAGATATCATGGACCTATTTCTTTTAGCCTTCGCAAAGCCTTTAGATTTGAAGAATGTTATATTTTGTGAATTTTGTGCTGCTCTTAGGTGTATCGAGATTGCTAAGGAGCGTGGGTGGTCTCAGCTTTGGCTCGAATCCGACTCCCTCATTGATATAAATGCATTTGGTTTTACTAACTCTGAATCAGTCTTCTGGCAGCTTAAATCTAGATGGAGAAATTGCTATAACATCATTTTAAGCATGTCTTTTTCATTACGCACATATTCACAATTCTGCGCATTTTTTTACTAAGCTAGGACGCACATCTACCTCTTTCACTCTTTTTTACTCCTTACGTCTAGGAATTAGACAAAATTATGTAAGAGAATAGGTTAAATATGCCTTATTTTTTTATTGATTTGTCTATTATTGAGAGGGTTTTGACCTAGTCCTCCCTTTTTTTTTTTTTTTTAATAATAATCTTCTTTTAGAATATATTTAATTTTATTAAAAAATTGTTTGTTTGAGACAATGATAAAAAATGATAGCATGAAATAAAAATTTCCATTACAAAATAAACGAATTGTTCAAAAAAAAAATTCAAATAGATTAATCGAATCGAATCAAATCAAATCGATTGATTTAATATTTTATTTATTTAAAAATTATTTAAACAAAAAAATCAATCCAAATTAAACTATTATACTCTTATTCTAGTATACTTTCACTCCTATTGAAAATTAAGACAAAATGTTGAAACTAACTCATCAATTAAGATAATCGATCTTAATTGAAAAACAAAGCATATAAATAATTAACCACATGTTTCACACTTTACCACACCAAGATGATATAATAAAGAATAAAATTCAAAAGTGCAATTATGTACGTGAGAAGCAACTAATCGCACTATCATTTTTTAATATTCACTTTCAAAAAAACAACCATAGTATAATCGACCAATAAGATGAGTTAAATCAAAAGAAGCAAAGGCACAATTAATAATATTTTTATATCTTTTGGTGTAAAGAACAAAGAATGCAATCTTAAAATCTCCTAAAATCTTTTGTTTTTTATAATTAAACAAATGTTCCAGAACCTCATAGTTAAAACTAAGGAGAAAAAAATCTTTTAAGGAGAAAATATTTTAAAGATGAGAAAGTTAGTTGCAAGTCTTATATCTATTTATTTTTGTCTAATAAAATAGTTACATATAATTAATATTAGAGGTATGTCAAAATATAATTAGGGAAAAAATTAAGGAGAAAATATTTTAAAGGAAAAATATGAATTATTTTAAGTGGAAACACAACCATAGGAAAATAAATAAATTAAGGAGAAAATATTTTAAAGAAAAAATACGAAAGATGAGAAAGTTAGTTGCAAATCTTATATTTATTTATTTTTGTCTAAAAAAATAGTTGTATATAATTAAATATTAGAAAGATGTCAAAATATAATTAGGGGAAAAATTAAGGAGAAAATATTTTAAAGGAAAAATATGAATTATTTTAAGTGGAAACACAACCATAGGAAAATAAATAAATTAAGGAGAAAATATTTTAAAGAAAAAATATGAAAGATGAGAAAGTTAGTTGCAAGTCTTATGTTTATTTATTTTTGTCTAAAAGAATAGTTGCATTTAAAATTAGAGGGATGTCAAAATATAATTAATCGGACAATATTCATAACTTAAATTACATAGAATAAAAAAATTAAATTATTTTAATGGTTAATAGACTGAATAACATATTATAAACAATATTTTAAATCAAATTTAAATTAAAAATTAGATAAAATTGTTAAATAAAGTATTTTAAAAAGTTATTTGATTTTTTTAATAAATATTAAAAAAATATTGAAAGTTAAATTTTCCAAATATATAATTTTCAAAAAATCAATAAAAAACAGAAATCTTAAATATAAAAAAAAACATTTATTTAGAAAATAAAAAATGAAAAAAGATAGTTTTTGGAAATAAATCGGGAAAATATTTCTTTAAATTTTTTTTTCAGAAAAATAAAAGAAATTAATCTTTTTGAAACAATTAATTAAAATATGTTTAAAATTTAAAAAATGAAATTCTTTAATTTTCTATTTTTGAAAATGAAAAATAACACTTGAAATAAATATTTATTTTTATAATATTTAAAATATTGTTTTTCATGAAAAAATTCAAAGTTGGATCTAAAAAAAATTAAAATATAAAATCATTTTATAGATCTAAAACAATTTTTAATGATGTATCAACATCAATTCAAAATATTATTATTAATAAAATGTTATAAGTTTTTCCCGTAAGAAAATGTAAATTAATTATACATCAATTTATGAATACAAATTAATTTTAAACTGATCATTAAATTTTTTTTTTATTAAAGTGGTTTCTAAACCCAACCAAACCATTAAAATAATTTAATTCAATGAAATTATTAATCATGAACAACTCTAATTAATATATTATTAATGCTAATTTGTGCTTCAATGATTTTTTATGTTGAAGGTAGAAATTGTGTGTTTAAAAGTTATGTATTAATTTGATTAAAGTCTATAATTTGATTAATATACTATTTATTTTTGTCTAAAAAAATAATTGTATATAATATTGCAACGAATTGCTAAAATATTTCAAGACAAATATGCAACAAACTTAATTGAGTATATACGGAAATATAAAGTTAAAAGTAGATACGTTAACTTTTTAATATTTTTAAATTTATATTTCACTTTAGATAAGAAAATTTAAAATGTAGTTAATAGTTATTTTCAATTTTTATTTTTTTGTTGATTTATTTTATATATGTCAAAACTATTTTTACTTTTTATGGTTAAGTTTAAGATATTAATTTAAAATAAATTTTATAGGTATTCTTTATATTTGATTTGGTCATAAAGTTACTAAATTGCTTTATATTTTTGAATTTATCATATTAAATGTAAAATTGTTAATATATTTTTCATAATCATAACAAAATATCTGAAATGTGATTTGAATAGTCTGATAACAAAATATATATATATATATATATATATATATATATATATATATATATATATATATATATATATATATATATATATATATATATATATATATATATATATATATATATATATATATATATATATATATATATATATATATATATATATATATATATATATATATATATATATATATATATATATATATATATATATATATATATATATATATATATATATATATATATATATATATATATATATATATATATATATATATATATATATATATATATATATATATATATATATATATATGAGTGAAATGTTAGTATGCAGCCATAAGCTATTATGAGCAGGGACCTAGTTGGAAGACTTGGTTGGGAAGGAAGACAAAATATTAAGGCAAGAGGCTGTTTGGAGGTAGATGACTTCTTTGGCCTTTAGCATAGAAACATCTCATTTGTTGACAAAAAGGAAAATGAAACAAAAATTGTTTGGAATTTTGTTTTTTATAATATTAAATTATATAGACATATTACAATCATATCTTTTATTTAGCAAAGAAAATTTAGATTTTTTCTCTAACTAAAAAATATATTGCGTGCTTATAACATTTAATATCTAGATTGGTGTATATTAGCAATATATATAATACCAAAAAAAATTGCCAAAAAATCTCTTGATAATAAAATCATATATGGATGGGTGATGCTTCATGTCTTAATGAATGTGACCTATACAAGAATTAGAATTCAAATCATACATCATAATAACCACCTCTTAAGGTGGCAAATAATGCATGCATGTGATGTTATAATGTTACACTAATATTTGTTACAAATGCTGATTTTTAGTATTTGATGGATCTAGTGGCCTTTATTTTAACATGAAAATATTATTTTACATTAAATTCTTAGATTCTATATGTTGATTATTTGGAGGAATTAAAATGTAAACCACATGATATGGGCCCAATTGTGTGGCTAACGAACAAACAAACAACTCATAACCATGGTACAAATGTGAAGCTTTGACATTTATATACATCTTTGTCACTTTCATATTTATCCAATTATATTGAAGGTATGTATTTCATTTTTATTTTTGTTTTTATTGATATATGCAAACTATTTTTATATACATATTTATTATTAATATATAAAATTTAAATGACAATGATTAAATTATTTTAATCATTATAGTGTCATATGTAATCTAAATATATATGAAGAACATGTGAGGCTGGAGCCCGTTGTATTTGTCCTAATGAAGTTAACTAATTTTTTATGATAGACACAAATGAAAAATAATAATTATTAAATTTAATCAATCAATTAAAAAATACAATAATTTTACCTATGTAAAATGATTTTTTTAATGATTATAATTATTTTAAAAAGTTGAGCTTAATTATACTTCAATGAATGAATTTATTCATAATTAGGTTTGTGTTAATTATATTACAAATATCTTTATTAATATTAAATCTTTTTAGGCCATTTGGTTAGTTAAAAAATACATATTGAAAATAAATATTTTATTAGGATATTTATAAGAATTTTTTTTAAAGTAATTAAATAATTCATGTATTTAATCCATAAATAATTTAATTATATTAATTATTTAATATATTTAAAAAATGATTTTTTTTCTTAAACACCTTTTCTACTTTATCCCTTTTTGTAAAAGGATACTTTGGAAAATAACTATTGATAATATTCTTCCAAATTCTTAATTAAAAAGTGGATAGTTAAAAAGTGCATAAAAAGTTTGGTTATCATTAAAATTAATTTCTCAAATTCTTAGTACTGTTTAAAATGATATTTAATGCGAGAGTATGTGAGTATAATCAATATGGTAGGTCATTCATACTGTATAGAAGACATCATTGTTAAGGACCACAAGTTGATAACGATTCAACTTCTAGGAGGTGCAATTAATTCAAAACTTCAAATTTTATAGTCCTTGTTTGGTACGATGGATTAATCCTAATTAACTATGGCGGTGGCTTATTATTTTCTTCTTTCTTGCCGTAGCTTAATTATAATGACGGTGGTTTTAATGTTATTTATACAAAAACATTGAATGTGCTGGTGTTCCAACAATTAATATTTTTTAAATTTAAACTATTTAAGTTAGACTCTTCTCAAATGATAAAAGAGTTAAAATAGAATCTTTAAATATAATATTAAACACAACATAAGAGATTGAAACAATAGAAAGAAATTATTTAGTGAAAAATGCAAGGTTCTTAGTTGCTTTGAATAATGAGAAAATATTCTAAAACATGTAAATTAAATAAATAGAGATTGGTTATATATGTTATTACCAATGATGATGAAGAGAAGGAAAAAAAGAAGAAGAGAGAAATAAAATCATACCTTTGTTGAGATTATCCTTTCGTTGACGTGTTTCCTGCAAATTACTAACTTGTTTATGATAAATGGGTGCACAATTTTCTTCTTCCATGGAGAGGCTCTTAATTTGTGGACTCCATGATTTTGCTTAGCTTCTTGTTATCTTAGGACAATTGAAATTGTGAAATTGTTAATAAAAGTTTCTTGACTGTTATATAAGATAGTGGAGGAGGTGCAATTTTCTCTACGAATGATGATACATGTAGTGGATTTTGAGGCATGTCGGTATATACATACGTGTAAAGGGATACTACTAGCTAGTGGCATAACCACTGCCCATCATATTTTTGGATTTGGATTCCCATCATATTTTTGGATTTGGATTCTTTACCTGTGGTTGACTTTAAGATAGAAAAATGACCGACCAATGTGAAAAAAAATAGAGTGAAAATATGAAGAAAATGAAAGAGATGGGGGAGAAGTCAAGGGTGAATGAAAAGCATTCGCGTGGCCGGAACACTTTTGGTCATTGGATTAAAATATGATGATTTAAATTTTATCAATTTAGAGTGAATGAAGCTCCTCTAAAGTAAACTTATGTTGTTGTACCTGTTAAGGATAAAGAGGTGCTTCTAAATGATAAAGATGCATAATTCTTAAAAATCATAAGAAAAAATGATTATAAGGTTATTGACCAATTTTACTAGATACCGTCAAAAATCTCCATCCTGTTTTTTTATGAGTTCTCCTGCTTATAGAGTTGCTTTACAGAAGTTGTTGGCTCAAACTCATGTTGCCCAAGACATTACTATTGGACAGTTTGATGGTGTGATTGCGAGTATTGCTGCTTGTAATGTAACACCCCCATTCTATACCCCAAATAAACAATCAAATTATTTAGGCACTTAATGAAAAGAATTCTATCAGAGTATAATTATAACATGGTATAAAAGAGGCGCATCACATTATCATCGAAACGAAACATAAATAATACCAGCTCACGAAGATATGTAACAAAAGGGGTAAATCTCAACTAAAAACAAAACATAGCGCTTAAAACTCACACATCAACATTTAGAATAAAGCGGAAACATCTAAACATTGAATTCACTTCATTAACATAAGCATCATATACATCGTTCAGATTAATTCAATTCATCAGTTGAGTTTACAAAACGTTCATCAGCAGATACATACACGGATGCATCACAAAAGAATCAAAATAATTCCTAACTACCCAGTGTTACATATCAGAGCCATCTGACCAAAAGAAATGAAGACTCGCTTCACAAAGAATCCAACAATCTAATCTGCAATGCCTCATAGAGCATTATAAAACAGTAGAAGGGTGAGAAACAATATCATAATACATAATGCACATAAACATACATATATATATATATATATATATATATATATATATATATATATATATATATATATATATATATATATATATATATATATATATATATATATATATATATATATATATATATATATATATATATATATATATATATATATATATATATATATATATATATATATATATATATATATATATATATATATATATATATATATATATATATATATATATATATATATATATATATATATATATATATATATATATATATATATATATATATATATATATATATATATATATATATATATATATATATATATATATATATATACACACACAGACACACACATAACGTCCTAAAACGTCTTCCGCATTCTCACCATAACTCATCTTACTACACCGTACATCACAATGTATTCACGCTTAACTATTTACAAATAGAGCACCAAGCATATACAATGTGCATCAACAATGTTTATATCAATTCTTAAACATGCATACATATACACATATATTTACACATACATGTATATTCAAGCCTTCCATTCACGCCAATTATCAACAATTTACATAAACATCTACATTCATATTTATTCACCATACATCATGCACAGATGTCTACATGCAACTCACAGAGACCGACACACGACTCTATGCAAATGCAAATGTGGTACTGACTCATTTCAGCAGTTTCAATTGAAGAACCAAAATAACCATCGCTCACACCCCACATGGGCACACGAGGTTCTGCAGATTCACCGAGGAATCAATAAATAACCATCGCTCACACCCCACAAGGGGACACGAGGTTCTGCAAATCCACCGAGGGATCAATAAATAACCATCGCTCACACCCCACAAGGGCACACGAGGTTCTGCAAATCCACCGAGAGATCAATCAACACAAGAATGCATACCATGATGCTTCACATGCAACATGACTCATGACACTCTTGGAATGCATACATGTTTACCAACATACTCATGCAATCATCACATTCGTCGCATATATTCATTATGCATTAAAATATATGTATCATAAAGCATATATATATTCATCATCCATTCACACCAATTTTAATACATAGTTCACATTCACATTGCCAAACGGCCACATTTCACACCTCACAAATCACAAACTAGGATTCACGCCATACGGCTACCCACAACACACATAACAACATATAGTCAGTCATCTCAGACAAGGAGTGATCGCAACCAAACCACACAACCGATCCACGAATGGAAAACGCAAGGAAAGAAAATATGTTGTTGTGTTCGCTAACCTTCGCCTGGCGAAGCCTCTGGCGAACCTTCGATACTCTCATTTGCCTGGCGAACTTGCCAGCGAAGACCACTGGGATTTATTCTGGAATTACTCGCTAGCATACCTGCCTGGCGAACCTTCGCCATTCTCATTCGCCTGGCGAACTTGCCAGCAAAGACAGGGTGGATGCTTCTGACTTGGTTCGTTGTTGCTTGCTGGGCTTCGCCCGACGAAGCTTTGCTGCCATTCGCCTGGCGAACCTGCGAACTCAGAACTCCCATGGCTGTCCAAAAGCCCAAACCTCACAAACCGACCGATTTAATCCAAATCAGTTCCAGTAGTACAACCCACTTATCACCCGACTATACTACACCGACTATTCCAAATTCTAACCGATAAAACTCAGTTTCTACCGATTAAATCAACTTCCGACCTAGAAATGGAAACATAGAAAACAATCCAACAAATCCAATCTAGCACATACATGATCATACACATTATGAAGATGATAAAACTTCTCACCCTTACCTGATTAATCGCAAGCTAAGGTTGATTCTTGATGATTCTAGGTTTTGCTCCACTTTGTCTTATTTTCTCTCCTCCTCCTTTCTTTCTCTTGTTTTTCTTCTTCTTCTTAATGTTTCTATCTTTCTCTATTCTCTCTATATCACATATTCTATTTCTTTCCTCCCAAATTCTTTCCACACACTTATCAATTAATTCTCACAAAATATCCACTTAATATTATCACTAATGACGAAAATACCCTCCAACATATTTTTACCCGAAACTCTCAAAGTCGGCAAAAATAACTCAATATATAAACATAACATATTATCACACAAATTCCACATAAATAAAATAATCACTTAAATAAATCAAATAAGGACTCAATAAAAATGGGAATTCAGAATCGAGGCGTTACAACTCTCCCCCACTTTAGAAATTTTCGTCCTCGAAAATATTACCTGATTCAAACAGTTCTGGATGCGATTCACGCATCTTATTCTCCAATTCCCAAGTCATATTGCCTTCCGCGGCACCTCCCCATGCCACCTTCACAAGCGCGATATCCTTACCTATGAGCCTCTTAACTTCACGGTCTAAAATCCTAACCGGTAAAACCTCAACTGTAAGATTATCCCTCACTTCCACATCATCCATCGGAATCACATGTGACGGATCCGGAACATACTTCCGAAGTTGCGAAACATGAAACACATCGTGCAAATTCGAAAGTTTCGGAGGCAACGCCACACGATAAGCCACATCACCAACCCGTGCAATAATCTGATACGGACCAATGAAACGAGAAGTCAACTTCTTCGACTTCAAAGCACGACCCACACCCGTAACCGGTGTAACCCTCAAAAACACATGGTCGCCTTCTTGAAACTCAAGATTCTTTCTTCTCTTATCATGATAACTCTTTTGCCTACTCTGAGAAACTCTCATCTTTTCCCGAATGAACTTCACCTTCTCCGTCGTTTGTTGTACCATCTCCGGTCCAACTACCGACTTCTCTCCGGTTTCATGCCAACACAAAGGTGTTCGACATCTCCGGCCATACAAAGCCTCAAATGGTGCCATACTAATACTTGAGTGAAAACTATTGTTGTAGGTGAACTCAATCAATTCCAAATAACCATCCCAAGCACTACCTTGCTCGAGCACACAAGCACGCAACAAATCTTCCAATGATTGAATCGTCCTTTCGGTTTGACCATCCGTCTACGGATGATAAGCAGAACTCAATTTCAACTTAGAACCCAAAGCCTTTTGCAAACTTTCCCAAAATCTCTAAGTAAATCTAGGATCCCTATCTGACACTATGCTCTTAGGAATCCCATGTAACTTCACAATCACACCAACATAAATCTCGGCTAACTTCTCCAAAGGATAACTAATATCTATCGGAATAAAGTGAGCAGATTTAGTAAGCCTATCAACAATCACCCAAATAGCATTGTGACCTCTTTGCGTATTAGGCAATCCCGTAACAAAATCCATCGATATACTATCCCATTTCCACTCTGGAATGTCCAACGGTTGCATCAAACCACTAGGCTTCTGATGTTCCACTTTAGACTTCTGACAAGTCAAGCATGAATACACAAACTGAGCTACATCCCTCTTCAATCCGGACCACTAAAAGATTTTCTTCAAATCTTGATACATCTTATTCGCTCCCAGGTGAATACTTAAGTTACTCTGGTGTCCTTCCTCCAATATCATCTTTTCCAACTCTACATCATCGGGAATACAAATACGACCACAAAATCTCAAAACTCCAAAATTATCAACCTTGAAGTCCTCATTCTCATTCATCATTAAATCAACAAACTTCAAATCCAACTTTTGCCTTTCGCACACAGTAGCAAGAAAATCATTCGTGACATACAACATACCAAGCTTCACACTACCCGACGTTATCTCACAAACCAAACTCAAATCTCTAAAACTCTCCAACAATTCCCATTCCCTTACCATTAGTGTTGACATATGAACCAACTTTCGACTTAAAGCATCGGCTACTACGTTTGCCTTACCCGGATGGTAATTCAAACCAAAATCATAATCTTTCAAAAACTCTAACCATCTCCTCTGCCTCATGTTCAATTCCTTCTGATCAAACAAATATTTCAAACTCTTGTGATCACTAAAAACCTCAAATCTCGCACCATACAGATAATGCCTCCAAATTTTCAAAACAAACACCACGGCCGCTAACTCCAAATCATGCGTAGGTTAATTCTTCTCATGCACTCTCAATTGTCTCGAAGCATAAGCCACAACTTTCCCATATTGCATTAAAACACCACCTAAACCGGATAAAGAAGCGTCATAATAAACCACAAACGACTCCGTCGGATTCGGCAAAATCAAAACCGGCGCCATTGTCAACCTTCTCTTAAGCTCAACAAAACTCTTCTCACACTCAATATCCCAAACAAAGGCATTTCCCTTATAAGTCAATTGAGTCAACGGAAGTGCTAACTTCGAAAATCCTTCAATAAACCTCCGATAATAACCGGCTAATCCCAAAAAGCTTCGAATCTCCGTAACTGACTTAGGAGCTTCCCACTGCATTACTGCATCAATCTTGGACGGATCAACACTAACACCGTTACCAGAAATAACATGCCCAAGAAAACTCACTTCCGATAACCAAAACTCACACTTCGACAACTTAGCATATAATTGCTTCTCTTTCAAGATCTGCAACACAACTCTTAAATGCTCTACATGCTCTTCTTGGTACTTAGAGTAAATCAAAATGTCGTCGATGAACACAACCACGAAACGATCCAACTGATCATGAAAAATACGATTCATGTATTCCATAAACACACCTGTCGCATTAGAAAATCCGAATGGCATCACTGAAAATTCATAATGACCATATCGTGTCCTAAAAGCCGTCTTTTGAATATCCTCATCTTTAACACGAATCTGGTGATAACCCGACTTCAATTCAATCTTACTAAAAACACGGGCACCAACCAATTGGTCCATCAAATCATCAATTCTAGGAAGTGGATACTTGTTCTTAATAGTTACCTTGTTCAACTGCCGATAATCAATACACAACCGCATACTCCCATCTTTCTTCTTTACTAACAATACCGATGCACCCCAAGGAGAAACACTCGGCCTGACAAACCTCTTTTCCAATAAGTCATTCAATTGTTTCTTCAATTCCATCAATTCTGATGCCGACATGCGATACGGCGCCATCGAAATCGGTCTAGTACCCGAAACTAGATCAATCGAAAACTCGACTTCTCTTTCCGGCGGTACGTCCGCAATGTCCTCCGGAAATACTTCTGGAAAGTCGCACACCACTAGAACCATATCCAGTTCAACCTTACTCTCTTCCGACAATGATGCAAACAAACTGAACACTTGAGCCTCATCTGCCAAAAGTTTCTTCAACTCTTTAATAGATAGAAAAATTTCTTCCTCATCCTCCTCCAAGGAAGGAAATCTCACTAACTTGTGATAACAATCAATACGGACTCTATTTTACTGCAACCAATTCATACCCAAGATCACATCTAATCCTTCTAACGACAAACACACCAAGTCCATAATGAAGTCTTTACCATATATGGTTAAAGGACAACTTAAACATACCAAAGATGTAGTTACCGACCCCGAAGCGGGTGTCTCAATAACCATATCACCACCACAAGAAGACAAACACAAATCCAAACTCTTAGCGCACTCAAAAGAAATGAATGAATGAGTTGCTCTGGTATCAATAATAGCAACTAAAGGCATATTATTAATAAAGCATGTACCTTTAATCAACCGATCCGCATTAGTAGTGTCTGCACCGGCTAATGCAAATACCTTCCCACTCGTTGGAGCTTGCTTTGGCTTAGTACACTTTATACTAATATGACCAACTTCCCCACGGTTGTAACACTTCACCATGTTCCTTCTACAATCAGTTGTAGCATGGTCGATACCTCCACAGTTAGCACACTTCGCTCCATCCTTCTTACACTCAAAAGATTTATGCCCCACTTCACCGCACCTAAAGCACTTAATGGGACCAGAACTTCCATCTCCGGACCTCTTAACAAAGTTTTCCCTATGCTTGCCTTTATCAGCAGGCGTCACATAAGGTCCACTCCTTACCGGTTGCTTCCCTCTCTTCTCATTCAAACTCTTATAGTGAGTGGAACGAGCTTTACTATCTTCTTCAAAGATTCTACAACATTCGGTCAAGTCCAAAAATCTCCTAATCCTCTGATAACCCACCACTTGCTTGATCTCAGGGCGCAAGTCGTTCTCATACTTAACACATTTGGAAAATTTCGCCGTCACCGCATCATAGTGAGGATGAAACTTCACTAACTCTGTGAACTTAGCCGTGTAGTCTATCACAGACATATTGCCTTGTTTCAATTCCAGGAACTCCATCTCCTTCTTTCCCTGCACACTCTCAGGATAATACTTTCTCAAAAATTCGGTGCGAAATAAATCCCAAGTGATTTCCTCATCGTCCACTTCAAGAACTTGTCTCATACCGACCCACCAGTCATCGACTTCTTCTCTCAGCATGTGAGTCCCCATTCTCACCTTGTTCCCTTCAGCATAATTCATAACTCTAAAGATCCTCTCGATCTCCTTTAACCAAATCTGAGCACCGTCCGGATCAAATCTTCCCTTGAATACCGGCGGTTGATTCTTTCTAAACTCATCATTAGCGTTCACATTTGGCGCACCCTGCACCGCCCTAGCCATTGCCTCCAATGCAACAGCCATCGCATTGTCATTACGACCAGCCATATTCTGATTATTCCCAAAAATAACAACAAGGTTAAACAGCCGTCCAACCAACAAAACGACGAGACAGACACAACTGACTTAACACTGGCTCTGATACCACTTAATGTAACACCCCCTTTCTATACCCCCAAATAAACAATCAAATCATTTAGGCACTTAATGATAAGAATTCTATCAAAGTATAATTATAACATGGTATAAAAGAGGCGCATCACATTATCATCAAAACGAAACATAAATAATACCATCTCACGAAGATATGTAACAAAAGGGGTAAATCTCAACTAAAAACAAAGCATAGCGCTTAAAACTCACACATCAACATTTAGAATAAAGCGGAAACATCTAAACATTGAATTCACTTCATTAACATAAGCATCATATACATCATTCAGATTAATTCAATTCATCAGTTGAGTTTACAAAACGTTCATCAGCAGATACATACACAGATGCATCACAACAGAATCAAAATAATTCCTAACTACCCAATGTTACATATCAGAGCCATCTGACCAAAAGAAATGAAGACTCGCTTCACAAAGACTCCAGCAATCTAATCTGCAATGCCTCATAGAGCATTATAAAACAGCAGAAGAGTGAGAAACAATATCATAATACATAATGCACATAAACATATATATATATATATATATATATATATATATATATATATATATATATATATATATATATATATATATATATATATATATATATATATATATATATATACACACACACACACACACACACACACACACACACACACACACACACACACACACACACACACACACACACACACATAACGTCCTAAAACGTCTTCCGCATTCTCACCACAACTCATCTCACTACACCGTACATCGCAATGTATTCACGCTTAACTATTTACAAATAAAGCACCAAGCATATACAATGTGCATCAACAATGTTTATATCAATTCTTAAACATGCATACATATACACATATATTCACACATACATGTATATTCAAGCCTTCCATTCACGCCAATTATCAACAATCTACATAAACATCTACATTCATGTTTATCCACCATACATCATGCACAGATGTCTACATGCAACTCATAGAGACCGACACACGACTCTATGAAAATGCAAATGCGGTACCGACTCATTTCAGCAGGTTCAATTGAAGAACCAAAATAACCATCGCTCACACCCCACATGAGCACACGAGGTTCTGCAGATTCATCGAGGAATCAATAAATAACCATCGCAACATACGAGGTTCTGCAGATTCACCGAGGAATCAATAAATAACCATCGCCCACACCCCACAAGGGCACACGAGGTTCTGCAAATCCACTGAGGGATCAATAAATAACCATCGCTCACACCCCACAAGGGTACACGAGGTTCTGCAAATCCACCGAGGGATCAATCGACACAAGAATGCATACCATGATACTTCACATGCAACATGACTCATGACACTCTTGGAATGCATACATGTTTACCAACATACTCATGCAATCATCACATTCGTCGCATATATTTATTATGCATTCAAATATATGTATCACAAAGCATATATATATATATATATATATATATATATATATATATATATATATATATATATATATATATATATATATTCATCATACATTCACACCAATTTTCATACATAGTTCACATTCACATTGCCAAACGGCCACATTTCACACCTCACAAATCACAAACTAGGATTCACGCCATACGACTACCCACAACACACATAATAACATATAGTCAGTCATCTCAGACAAGGAGTGATCGCAACCAAACCACACAACCGATCCACGAATGGAAAACGCAAGAAAAGAAAATATGATGATGTGTTCGCTAACCTTCGCCTGGCGAAGCCTCTAGCGAACCTTCGCTACTCTGATTCGCCTGGCGAACTTGCCAGCGAAGACCACTGGGATTTATTCTGGAATTACTCGCTAGCACTCGCCAGCATACTCGCCTGACGAACCTTCGCCACTCTCATTCGCCTGGCGAACTTGCCAGCGAAGACAGGGTGGATGCTTCTGATTTGGTTCGCTGTTGCTCACTGGGCTTCATTTGGCAAAGCTTCGCTGCCATTCGCCTGGCGAACCTGCGAATTCAGAACTCCCATGGCTGTCTGAAAGCCCAAACCTCACAAACCGACCGATTTAATCCAAATCAGTTCCTGTAGTACAACCCACTTATCACCCGACTATACTACACCGACTATTCTAAATTCTAACTGATAAAACTCAGTTCTACCGATTAAATCAACTTCCGACCTAGAAATGGAAACATAGAAAACAATCCAACAAATCCAATCTAACACATACATGATCATACACATTATGAAGATGATAAAACTTCTCACCCTTACCTGATTAATCACAAGCTAAGGTTGATTCTTGATGATTCTAGGTTTTTCTCCACTTTGTCTTCTTTTCTCTCCTCCTCCTTTCTTTCTCTTGTTTTTCTTCTTCTTCTTAATGTTTCTATCTTTCTCTATTCTCTCTATATCACATATTCTATTTCTTTCCTCCCAAATTCTTTCCATACACTTATCAATTAATTCTCACAAAATATCCACTTAATATTATCACTAATGTCCAAAATACCCTCCAACCTATTTTTACCCGAAACTCTCAAAGTCGGCAAAAATAGTTCAATATGTAAACATAACATATTATCACACAAATTCTACATAAATAAAATAATCACTTAAATAAATCAAATAAGGACTCAATAAAAATGGGAATTCAGAATCAGGGCGTTACATGTAACACCCTCAGTTTCAGCCAAGTGGAGTTACCAAGAGAAGGTCAGAATCACAACCGTGCTTTGCACGTGTCCGTGAAATGTCAGAATGAGCTTTGACAAGAGTGCTCGTGGATACCGATTCCTCTTTAAATGTTCTACCTAAAATGACTCTTGCAAAGCTGGCTTACAAAGAGATTGAGATGAGACCTACTTCCTTAATAGTCAAGGCTTTTGATGGTTCTCGTTCTACGGTAATTGGGGAAGTGGAACTACCGATCTTAATTGGTCCACATATATTTGATATCAAGTTCCAAGTGTTGGATAAAAACCATGCTTATAGTTATTTACTTGGAAGGCTGTGGATCCATAATATTGGTGTTATGACGTCAACCTTACATCAGAAAATGAAATTGTGGTTGATGATAAGTTGGTAATTGTGCATAGTGAGGAGGACTTGATGGTGAGTAACTTGTCTTCGTTCCGTTATATAGAAGCTGACGAGGATGCCCTGAAAACTTCTTTCCAAGCCCTCGAGATAGCCAGTAATGTCCTGTTGAAAGTTGAAGAACCAGTGGGCAAAAATGTTCCATCTTTCGCATATGTCAATAGTACAAGAGAAACGAACGAAGAAGGTGTACCTGAAGGCTGGGGAGAAATTATAGATGTCAAGATAAAGCTGGATCCCCATGGGTTGGGTTACAAACCAACTAATGATAGAGCTTCTACAATTATCAAATGCTGTCCGAAGACTACCCAAGAGGTGTTTGTCAGCGGAGGTTTCCAGATCAATGACATTGAAGATGATAATGAGGACGAAGACTTGAGCAATTTGGTGTTCAAGTGTGATGCTGCTTTGGACAACTGGAAAGCAATAGAGATCCCAGTGATTTTTCCTTCGTCAAAGTAATTTATTGTCTTTTGTTTGTTGTTTTCAAAAGTTCCTAGCTATGCCCAAGGCTATTGGACCATTTTTTAAGGCCCCCTTTTTCACTTTCAAATGATTATCAATGAATGCATTTTGTTAAATTCTCATTGTTTCATATACTATTTTTTTTTGCTTTCACTTTTAAAAGAAATTGACAATCTTTCAAAACTACAAAAAAATAAAAAAATAAAAACATTTTCCTTTTGCATTTCTTTTTGTGTTTTTAATAAAATAAGTCATTCTAAACATGTAGAATAATCCAAAACCACGTTGAATCCGATGACCCTACTTTCACTCCTAACTTTGACTCACCCATCTACCAAGCTGAAGATGAGGGTGAAGAAGATTATGAGGTTCTAGATGAACTGGCGAAAATGGTTTTGTATGAGTACACTGAACTCCAACCACACAAAGAGCAAGTAGAGATGATTAATCTTGGCATTGATGAAGAAAAGAAAGAGGTCAAGATTGGTACAACACTTGGGGTAGATATCAGACAGATATTGGTCAAGCTTCTAGTGGAATATGTTGATGTGTTTGCATGGTCGTATCAAGATATGCTCGGTTTAGACATTAATATTATTGTTCACAAGTTGCCACTTAAACCAGAGTGCCCACTTGTAAAGCAGAAACTTCGAATAACTAGACTGGACATGGCTCTTAAGATTCAAGATGAGGTTAAAAGACAGCTTGACGCAGGTTTTCTAACAGTTGTAAAGTATCCCGAGTGGGTAGCCAACATTGTGCTAGTACCCAAAAAGGACGGAAAAGTCAAAATGTGTGTAGATTATAGGGATTTGAACACAGCAAGTCCCAAGGACGATTTCCCTCTACCACATATTGATACACTTGTAGATAATACCTCTCATTACACAGTTTTCTCTTTCATGGATGGCTTCTCCAGTTATAATCAGATTAAGATGGACCCTGCTGATATGGAAAAGACCAGATTCATTACTCCTTGGGGAACTTACTGTTATAAGGTTATGCCCTTCAGTTTGAAGAATACAGGGGCAACATATCAAAGGGCAATGTTCACTCTCTTTCATGACATGATGTATAAAGAGATTGAAGTGTACGTTGATGATATGATTGCCAAATCCCAAAGTGAGGAGGATCATTTGGATCATTTGTTAAAGTTGTTTGAGCGACTCAGAAAATACCAATCAGGACTAAATCCTGCTAAATGTACTTTTGGTGTTAGATCTGAAAAGTTACTTGGATTTATTGTTAGCCAACGAGGAATCGAAGTAGACCCTGATAAAGTTCGAGCCATTCAAGAAATTCCCGTTTCACAAATTGAAAACAAGTCAGGGGTTTTCTCGTCTGAATTATATTTCCAAGTTTATATCCAATATGACTGCAACATGTGAACCGATATTCAAACTACCTCGTAAGGATCAGACCATTGATTGGAGTTCTGACTGTCAACAAGCCTTTGAAAAGATTAAGGGTTATTTTCAAGAGCCTCCCATCTTGATTCCGCCTGTTCCTAGAAAGCCTCTTTTCATGTATCTGACTGTTCTCGAGAATTCTATGGGTTGCATATTGGGCCAACATGATGAGACTGGACGAAAAGAACATGCCATCTACTATTTAAGTAAGAATTTACCGACTGTGAAAGCAGATATTCAATTTTGGAGAAAACCTGTTGTGCTTTAGCGTGGGATGCTAAGCATCTCAGAAAATATATGATATGTCCCACCACTTTATTGATCTCCAAAATGGATCCAATAAAGTATATTTTTGAAAAGCCTGCTCAGACTAGAAGACTTGCCCATTGGCATATGTTGTTATCAGAATACGACATCCAATATGTGACCTAGAAGGCCATTAAAGGAAGTATCTTATCAGATTACCTTGCAGATCAACGAGTTGAAGATTATGAACCTCTGATGTTTGACTTTTCTGACGAAGACATTATGTTGGTGAAGAAAGATTGTGAAGAATCAGGTTCGGATGAGGGTCCAGAGCTAGGTTCTCGTTAGAATATCATGTTTGATGGTTCCTCTAAATACAGCGAGCATGTCATACTTCCGTTTTGATGAATCCAAATTGTGGTTACACTCTGTTCATAACAAAGTAATGTTTTGAGTGTACAAACAATGTTGCAGAGTATGAGGCATGCATTCTAGGTCTTGAAGCAACTATTGACCTCCGAATAAAAATTCTTGAAGTGAATGGAGATTCAGCTTTGGTGATCTACCAAGTTAAGAGTGAATGGGAGACCCGAGATGAAAAGTTGATCTCATACCATGCTTATATTATAGAGTTGATCCAATACTTTAACGAGGTCACTTCCTGACATGTCCTGAGGTCTGAAAACCATATAGTTGATGCCTTGGCCATGCTAGCCTTGATGTGGAAGGTCAGATTTGTTAATGAAGCGCCACTCATTTAGATTGAGCGTAAAATCGATCCCGCCTACTGTCAACTTGTTGAAGAGGAAACTGATGACAAGCCATGGTTCCACGACATTAAAAAATATCTGCAAAATTAGGAATATCCAGCCGGTGCTATAACTCTTGACAAAACGACTTTGAGAAGATTGGTGTCCAAATTCTTCCTCAGTAATGATATATTCTAGAGATATGAATGGAGTCAAGAAGTATTTGGTGGACATCAATTCTTATTCCACAAGTTTTGTCACGTTTGGTGATGGAGCTAAATGAAAAATTAAGGGAGTAGGAAAGTTAGAGTGTACTGACTTCCTAGAATAAATGATGTTCTACTTGTGAAAGGATTGACTATTAATCTAATTAGTAGCAGTCGGTTATGTGATCAAGGTTTAAATGAAAATTCACCAAGTCTGAATGTTTGGTTTCGAATGAGAAGAATGATGTTATGATGAAGGGAATTAGGACTAAAAACAATTGTTATTTGTGCGTACCTCAAGAAACTACTTATTCTTCCACATGTTTAATGTCCAAGGAAGATGAAGTAAAGTGATGGCACCAGAAGCTTAGACATCTGAATCTCAAAGGTATGAAGAAGATTATTTCTGAAGAATCTGTTAGAGGTCCACCCAAGTTCAAAATTGGAGAAGGCAAAATCTGGAGTAAGTATAAAATTGAGAAGCAAATCAAGATGTCACACCCAAAGTCACAACATTAGGCTGCGACCAGAGCTTTAGAACTTATTCATATGGACTTAATATGGCAGATGCAAGTTGAAAGACTTGGTTTAAAGAGGTATGCCTTTGCGGGTGTTGTTGATACTTCTGGTTTAAATGTTGCTGCTTCAAATGTTGTTACCTCTGAAATCGTGAGTCTAGTTAACCCTAAAGCGGAAGAAACTCTAAGTGAATCTAGTTTGAATGTTGCTGTTAATGACACTGTTGATACAAGTTTTCATATGTCTTTCTCTAAGATCTTGGTTACTGATCCTGAGCCTGATGTTGTGTCGGATGTCGCAACATCCTTGGCCTAACCTGATCATCCTGTTGAAACCACACAAGAAAACTTTTAGAGTGAGTATCCTAAAAAATCTCATGAGAATGTAGCTGAAGATGATTATGTTGGTGGTAAAAGAGATGATTCTAATGATGATAGTATATCTGCTGAAGATAAAGAAGAAAGTGATGGTGTGAAGAAGGATCAGTCTACTAACATTATCAATGTAGATGGTCTATATTCTAAGGATAAGTCTATAAGAAAGAAACTGGCTTCTGGTATTATTAAAAGATTAAGGAACAAAAAGGGGAAGGTTGTTGTGTCTACAAGCAAGCCTTATAAGGCATCCAAGAAAAGTACTAATGTTGAACCTGACAAAGGATAAAGTAAAAGTGTGGCCCCTGCTACCAAGAAAAAGTCATTGACAATAAAGGAACTGCCTTCAAGTGAATATGAGTATGATGTCGAACAAGATGTTCAAGACATCGTGCCTTCTACTAAGAAAAAGGTGCTGATGTGGATCCAAGTTTATACAAGAGTATGATTGATAGTCTGTTGTATCTTACAGCTAGTAGACCAGGCATCACTTTTGTTGTAGGAGTTTGTGCTAGATATCAGGCTGAGCCTAAAATGAGCTACATTAATCAAGTGAAGAGGATATTGAAATACATCAATGGTAATAATGATTATGGAATTTTGTATTCTCATAGTTCAAATTCCATGCTTATAGGGCATTATGATGCAGACCGGGCAGTTGCGGATGAGTATATTGCTGCAGGAAGCAATTGCTCTCAATTTATTTGGATGAAACAAATTCTATAGGAATATAATGTCGAACATGATGTCATGACATTATATTGTGACAATCTGAGTGCAATCAATTTATCAAAGAATCTCATCCAACATAGCAAGACAAAGCATATTGACATTCGTCATCATTTTATTAGGGATCTTGTTAAGGACAAAATTGTTACTCTTGAGCATGTGGCTACTGAGAAGCAAATGGCAAACATATTTACTAAGCCTTTAGATGCAAATCAGTTTGAGAAGTTAAGAGGCGAATTGGGAATATGCATGTTTGGGGAGTTATAACAATTACAGGTGTGAAGGAGTGCAAAGAATACTTTCTCTTCCCTCCATTCAGTGGTGAATCTTATTGAGGATGCTGGTTTGATGAAGAGTTTTTTGGGTGTTAGTGACTGTTATGGAATGCAGGTGAAGAAATTCATTGCACAAATTTCTGAGGATTGTAAGAGGAATATGAGCAAGGAGTACATGAAGGTTTATGACAGAGGTAAACGTGTGGAGTTTTCTCTTGAAATTATCAACATGTTTATGGGTAGGAGCAAGAAGGAGCAAGTTGAGGTGGAAGTAACTGATAATGGTGTTATTCTCAATCAGCACCCTGGTATTTTGGTAAGATCTGATGTTGCACGTGAGAGGAAATCTTCTCTTTCTTTGCACTATAAGTTGTTTGCAAGGACACATGTCCCAAATAATGTTGTGACATCTGGTGAGCTGGTGATAAAGATGAGGAAACAGATAGTAGTGCTGACATTTGTTGTGCTCTGTTTTTGTATGTATGTATCTGCTACAGAGGTTTTTTTTTCTCCTAGTGAATGTCTGGTTATTTTAACTAATTTGTGACTAAAAAGGGGGATTAATTAGTAGTCTTAATATGTTTGCTTGCTAGATGTTTTTTGTCATGAGTACTACTTGTTTAAACTAAGTTCTTGGAGTTAGGCACTAAATTCTTTCATTCATCCAATATATATATATATATATATATATATATATATATATATATATATATATATATATATATATATATATATATATATATATATATATATATATATATATATATATATATATATATATATATATATATATATATATATATATATATATATATATATATATATATATATATATATATATATATATATATATATATATATATATATATATATATATATATATATATATATATATATATATATATATATATATATTATACCATAATTAACACTTTCATCTTGCATTGTAGTCAACAACTTCGATCTTCTCCTACAGTTAGTAAGTTCCTATTGGAGAGTATAACACCTTTGTTCCATAGCATCACATTTTCCTTTCCAAATGTCCCTCTTCTTGGTGGAATTTCCTAGAGCAAAGATGTCTCTCATGCTAGTAAAAACAAGAGAGAAGAAATAAGCAGTCTGATACATATTATGAGTAATCTCGGAGATGAGTTCCATCTTATCCCCCTTTGGGAGATTTAGAGCAAAGGATAAATATGACGTCGAGACAATAGTGACTGCCTTCTCAAGTATGCGAGAAAGCCAAGAAGAGAAGACGTTTGACATCCGCATGAAGGGTGTAACACCCCGACTTTAATTTATTAATTTATTTAAATTATTAGATTTAATTGAGTGAGTATATATATATATATATATATATGTGTGTGTGTGTGTGTGTGTGTGTGTGTGTGTGTGTGTGTGTGTGTGTGTGTGTGTGTGTATGTGTTCTGGAATGGGCCTAGACCTGCCCCACCATCGGGCAGGCCCAACACAATGCTGAGTTGAGGAAGCCCAACAAAACCCAATCTTCCTTCATGTCGGGCACACACAGTGCCGTAGTCGGGAAAACCATTACCTAGCACGGGGAGAGCTCACGCGTCTTCCCCATGTTCTCCACTTGTTCCCTACGCGGGGACACGTTATTAGGAAACTATCCACTTCCGAAAGAACTGGTTAGCCCACCTTCTAAAGGTCACAGGGCAGTTGATCTAGGGCGAAGATCACGTGTTAGTCTTCCCTACATCATGTAAGCCTTGACAGTTAATCGTATTAGGCCTTGCAATTCAGCCCAATGCAAAGTAATCATTGGCCATGCGATGGGAGCATATTATAAATATCCTCTTTCACTAGAGGGTCAGGTTTTCCATTCTACACACATAATCTCTATGTACTTGCTTTTCTAAACTTCGTCACTCACTTAGGCATCGGAGTACCTTGCAGGTACACCCTCACCTCCTCTTCAACACCGGTGAATATAGAAGCTCATGACGCGTGGCTGGCTGTTGATTCCTTTATGATTAGATAATATCAGTGGCGCCGTTTGTGGGAACCCATTGCTCCTCCGTTCTTTCTCCTATAAAAGCGTAGAAGCTCAATAACCAAAGCAACATCCAACTTTCTCATGGCCAGCCCACGCAGCGACAACGCTCCAGAAACCGCATTCGTCCCCTTCACTAACAGTGACAACCACGATCCCAATGTGACCGTTCACGTCGAGGAGGGCAACTCCAGGGATGGGCACACCACCTCTATCTCCTTGGAAGACGTGGCCTCCAACGCCGCCCACCACTTTGATAGCCCGACTATATACCAGCCATTCTCGGTGCCACCCAGCGTCGACCCCACCATGGTGTCCCTGTTCGCGGTGATCAACCAGACCAACCTGATGATCTTCCAACAGAATGAGCGTATAAGGATGCTCGAGAAGGATCGATAATCATGCTCTCCTCCACGGAGACATCGTCGCCCCATCTCTAACAGCCCCTCTCCTCCCCCGCGGAGGACTTGACACGACGACTCTCAAAGCCATTCTCCCCGACCTACTGGACGTCGCCCTCGCTAGGAGTGGCCTCCTAAAAGCAAGACCGATTACCTCACCAGAAGGAGCGACGCTCCCCCATTCAGAAAAGAAACAAAGCTGAAGGAGACACCAAGAAGCCAAAGAAACAATTGCAGTGACCTTTCCCCTTCTCGGTCACCTATCAGGAGTGATGAGGACAACCAGCACTCACCACTGTCCAGGGCCATCAGGGAGACTGCATTTCCCATCGGGATGGAAAAGCCCCTGCCCTTGTCGACATATGATGGTACGCTCGACCCGGACGACCACATAGAAAGCATCGATGCATTGCTCGACTATCGGAATGTCTGAGGAGCCATCAAGTGCAGGCTTTCCCCACCATCCCGAGGAAGGGTGCTATGACATGGTATAAGCGCCTCGCGCCCGAATCCATCACCTTCTAGGGCGAGCTGAAGAGGCAGCTCTCTAGGCACTTCACTGCTTCCCGGCGCCACCCGAAGACAGAAGCATCTCTGGAAGCCATCATCCATAGAAAAGATTAACCTCTTCAGGATTACATAGAGAGGTTCAACTGAGAAGTTGTTCAAGTGGCCACCTCGGATGACATGAATAAGTTTCTGATTAATCGAGGACTACAAACTCGTACCGACTTTGCCAAGGCCATCGGGATCGAGAGATCCTGTACCTTGAATGCTCTCCTCCTCAAGGCCCAATCATACATCCAGTACGAGGAAATAGAGGCCGCCCACTGCGCCCGCAACACACAGAATCAAGAAGGCATCAGGGGTGCCAGACACGAGGATAACATTGCTCCTCGAAGAGGCGGGGAAAGAAGAAGAGAAGATCGGCCCTGAGAACAGAGGGGGCCAGCAGACCGGTTCACCGAGTACACGCTACTCGCAGCTCCTCTAAGTGCATCCCGGTCGAATGTATTAACTCTGAATTTCATAGAGGTGGTGTTCGTTTTCCAAAACTGACACCCCCAAGCCCAACATCGACAAACCTGAATACTTCTGATTCCACCAGAGTCATGGACACATCGTGGAAGATTGGATCCACCTCAAGGATGAAATCGAGATCCTAATCAAGGAGGGGCACTTGAAACAGTACACTTGAAGAAACGAGGCTCCTCGACACGAGACTCGCGAAGCCAAAATGGATCGAGGAGGTATCACCCCCTTTAGAGAAGCTGGACTGTAGGTCACCCTATGTGTTTCTCGGCCAGAAGAATTCTTCCTTCCAGGCTAGCCTAACACACCGATGTCTGCCCAAAGTCCTTGGGAGGATTTCCCCGCCGTATTGGTCATATCCAGCGGAGGCCCTAAAAAGCTCTCAGTCGGCTCGACCAAGAGGAAATTTGAGGAGCTGATCGATAAGAGCTCGAAGCAGATCTCCATCCTTGACAAGTTCAAAGGTCAATCGAACCCGATTACTTTCTACCTCGAGGAGCTGCCCGATGGTGCACCCAACTCCATCATTCCCCTCTTAATCAGGACTTAGATGGCGAACTTTGACATGCGCCGAATCCTGGTCAACCAAGGGAGCTCGGTGGACATAATCTACGCCCATCTACTTACTACCCTCCAGTTTGACGAGTGCCATCTGACCCCATATGTCGGTTTTGACCTATAGGGCTTTAAAGACACCACCACAAATCCTTGGGGATACGTGGAACTTCTCGTCACATTCGGAGCCAAGGAGACCTCCAGGAAAGTAAAGGTCTGCTTCTTGGTGATTGAGTGCCCTTCTCTGTACCAGTGCATCCTGGGAAGGCCGACCTTAGCTGAACTGACCGCAGTACCATCTATAGTGCACCTGAAGATGAAATACTACATGACCAGAGGTCGAGTCATCACCCTCTATGGAGACATTGAGGCGGCTAAGAGATGTTTCAAGGCAGCAATCAAGGGCATTAACTCAATCAACATCACCCCCAAGACGGCCGACAAATCATCCCGAGCTGCGGAGTAGAAGCCACTACCCCGTATCAACTCCGTCGACCTCGACAGTCAGTTCCCCAGCAAGCAAGAGCAGAGCATAGAGTTTGAGGACACACCTTCCCACCCAACGCGTCCTATTCTATATGGAGACTTCTAGCTCATCATGCTCGGAGATGACCCAGGAAGAAGCCTGAAGATTGGCACTGGACTCCCCGACTTGGCGAGGAAGCAACTAAAGGTCTGTCTTCGGGAGAACGCTGACCTGTTTGCATGGAGCGCTGCTGAGATGCCCGACCTCGACCGCGACGTAGCATGCCACCACCTTACCATAGATCCAGCTGCTAGGGCCATAGTTCAACATAGGCATAGGCAGTCTCCTGAGAAAGTGGGGGCTGCTGAAAAGGCTGTAAAAGACCGCCTAGAGGAAAATTTTATATCGGAAGCCCAATACATAACTTGGTTATCCAACGTTGTACTAGTTAAAAAACATAATGGAAAATTGAGGATGTGCGTTGATTACACTGATCTCAACCGGGCATGTCACAAAGTTGCTTACCTGTTCCCTAACATCGACAAACTCGTCGACAATTCTGCATGTTTTAAATTGTTATCATACATGGACGCGTACTCGGGGTAGAATAAAATCCCCATGGTGAAGGCCAACAAACAATACACAGCCTTCATGACCGAGTCTGACAATTATTACTACAACGTAATGCCCTTTGGTCTGAAGAACGTCGACGTAACCTACCAGCGGATGATGAATAGAGTCTTCTGGGGAGAAATCAGGGACATGCTCGAGGTCTACATGGATGACATGATCGTGAAGTCACAAGAAGAAATCAACCATACCGCCCATCTCCAAAAGTTCTTCGACATGGCGAGGAAATGCAGAATAAGGTTCAATCCGGAGAAGTGCACCTTCGGTGTATGGGCGGTCAAGTTCCTCGGGTTCTACTTGAGGGAACGAGGAATAGAGATGAACCCGGAAAAATGCAGGGATTTCTTCGAGTTTGCAACACCGAACACGAAAAAGTCCATCCAGTCCCTAAACGGGATACTCGTGTCACTATCCCGTTTCGTTGCCAAGTTCACCCAACACGCTCTCCCGTTCTTCAAGCTTGTGCGCAAGGAAGCTGCGTTCGAATGGACCGAGGAGTGCAAGTAGACCCTTCTCCACCTTAAACAAGTCCTCTTAGAGCCATCAGTACTGTCGAGGCTTGTGGTCGGGGAAACCCTATACTTATACCTTGTCGTCGCTGCCGAGGCCGTCAGTGCAACACTGATCCGGGAGACTCCCGAAGGGCAGAAACCGATATATTTCACAAGCAAATCTCTCTAAGGTTCCGAGATCAGGTACCAAAAAATCGAGAAGGTCGCTCTAAACCTCATCAACGCGGCCAGGAGGTTATGACATTACTTCCTGGCCCATACAATCATGGTCAGAACCGACCAGCCTGTTAAATAGCTACTCGGGTGGCCAAACATGTCAGGAAGAATGCTTAGATGGTCGCTTGAACTCTCGAAATTCGACGTCCAATACGAGAGCAGAAAGGCTCTCAAGGCACAAGTTCTGGCCGACTTTGTCGCGAAAATAGCCTCCATAGAATCCTCGACTCCTGGGGCACACAAGTGAACCATCTTCATCAACAGCGCCTCCAGCTCGACGGGAAGTGGAACAGGCATCATCTTGTAGAATGAACAACTCATCTTGATAGAAGTCTCCTTCGACTTGGCATTCCTGACATCGAACAACCATGCCAAATATGAGGCATTCCTCGTAGGACTCTGCTTAGCTGAGGACCTTGGCGCGAAAGAGGTGAAAATTTTCACCGAATCCCAGCTCGTGGCCTCCCAGGTATGGGGAAGGTACCAAGCCAAGAATGACAACCTCGCCGAGTACCTTGCCTTGGTGAAAGAGAAAATGAAGAGCTTCACATCCGCAGAAGAGCAACACGTCCCACGCGAACATAATATCAGAGCGGACATCCTGTCGAAACTAGAGAGCACGAAGAAGAAGGGCGACAACAAGCCCTAAATACAGAAGGTTCTCTATCGATCGAGCACCAAGAAAGACACGGAGGCAGTCGAGGTTAATGCTATCGATGATGGCAACTGTTGGATGACCCCCGTATACAACTACCTTAGCACGGGACATCTGCCCGACAATGCAAAGGAGGCCAGCATGGTTAGGTGCTGAGCCTGCTCATACGTCTTAATCAAGGACAAATTATGCCGGAAGGGATTCTCTATTCCTCTCCTCAAGTGCGTTGGCGAATCCAAGGTATCGGGCATACTCCAAGAGATCTACAAAGGAATTAACGCCCAGCATCTCGGTAGGCGATCACTCACCCGTAAGGCTCTATGAGCAGGATACTACTGGCCACCATGCAACAAGATGTCAAAGAGCATATCATAAAGTGTGACAAATGTAACACCCCCTTCTATACCCCAAATAAATGCATATAAAACAATTAAGCACATACAAATTCATCAGAGTAAAAGTTTTAGAATAAGGTATAAAAGAAGAATGTCACAACTTCACCAATAAAACACTTTAACATTTTTTCTCCATAAAATATGTAACATTTTCAAAAGTAAGCGGAAGATCAAATCATTAAAGCAGTTCCAAAATATTAATTCAAATGCACATAAGTCATCCAGATTAATACATCATGTCAGTTAGATTACAAAACCACATCAGCTGATACATCGCAATGTATCACAAAAGAATGACTATACTAGTCTAACTACCCGGTGTTACATATCAGAGCAGCAGACTCAAAAGAATGAAGACTAACTTCACAAAAGGACTCCAGCATCCTAATCTGCAATGCCTCATAGAGCATTATAAAACAGCAGAAGGGTGAGAAATATAACCATAATAATCAAAGCATAAGATTATATATATATAGGTATCATATAACACATATTCACATTTCTCACCACGCATCATTCTCATAATCATAATTATATCACGTTCACATATATCAACATTATGAACATTTACAAGCACATCCCTTCGTACTTAATTCCATAATCATTCACAAGCACATTTACACAACAACAAAATTATGCAATGTGACTCAACATATTCAATGCAACTCAATGCTATGCGGTACCGACTCACGTTATCTTTTTCGGTTTTCACTCTAAACCGGGTCCACCCTTCTAGACCGATAACTCGTTATCATTTTTCGGTTTTTACTTCAAACCGGGTCCACCCTTCTAGACCGATAACAACCAAGCCCGTCCCCTAGGCTTCAAACCCACCCTTCTAGGTTTGGGACAAGCCACTAGTTTCCACGAAACTAACAGACATTGCCTCTTGACTGAATGATGCATGTACAATCAACCAATCACAATAAATGCACTTAAGACCGTTCCCGCGTCTTAATCCCATGCATTCGAATAATTCACCCCTTCGAGAATTTCATCATGATTGCACA
Source organism: Lathyrus sativus (assembly GCA_963859935.3). Classification (NCBI taxonomy): domain Eukaryota; kingdom Viridiplantae; phylum Streptophyta; class Magnoliopsida; order Fabales; family Fabaceae; genus Lathyrus; species Lathyrus sativus. The sequence goes on along the minus strand of OZ012735.1, from coordinate 505,674,827 downwards.
TACAACATATATCAAACATTTATCAATGTATTCATTTCACATATCATCATCATCATATTCAACAACAATGCACACATATCACATATGTTCCCATGCATCCACACAACAATCGCATATAATTATGCACTCACAATTCATTAGACAATACACATACATTCATCATTGTATTCCCATGTATCTCTAATTATCACAACAATCAAGGTATTCACATCACAATACCAATCATACAATTACAAGTCATGCACACATATTCACAATGTTCTCATGCATACTCATCACATAATTGTATACACATCCAGCATCCACAAGTTCATTAAATAATACACACATAATCACCTATTATGTTAACATGTATTTATAATCGATTCGATTAATAATCACACCATAATCTAGGATTCACATCACATATCCTCACAATAGATCTCATACATACTCATAATATAGAGGTAATGACCTATGTGAAGCAACCAAAAGATCACCACAAGAATATCACAGCAAAAGAAAAATGCTGTCACGTTCGCCTTTGTTCGCCTGGCGAACCCTCGCAGCGAACCTTCGCTAGGCTTCGCCTGGCGAACTCGCCAGCGAGCCCAAGTCAGTAGCTACTGACTTCATTCGCCACCATTCGCCAGCACCTTCGCTGGGCGAACCTTCGCTACCCACCTTCGCCTGGCGAACTCACCAGCGAAGTCCACTGGGACTTAAAATTAATTATTCGCCAACACTCGCTAGGCTTCGCCCGGCGAAGCTTCGCTTTTGCTCGCCTGGCGAGAGCCAGCGAACCTGCGCAGAACAGAACCCTATTCTGTCTTCTCCTTCACCAATCCATCATCAACCATCTCTTAAACATCCAAATCAGTACAATTGGCATCAATACATGTTACCCGACTATTCTACGGCATTATTACTCAGTTTCAACCGATTAAATCCTCAATCTACCGATTTATCCAACATTTGCCCTAAATGGAAAAGGATGGAAATCACACCAAAACCCCAACCCAACATATATAACATCATGCAATGATCAAATAGAAATATTTCTCACCCTTACCTCGATTAATCGGAGCTTTGATGTTGGTTCTTGATGATTTCCACTTTTCCTCTTCTTCTCTTCTCTTTCTCTCCTTTCTTCTTCTTTCCTCTTTCTTTCCAAATGTTTTTCTATCTTTCTTTTCTTTTCTTTCTCTCTTATATATTTCCTTCATTTTCCTTCCTCTCCAATTCCTTCTTAACTTTCTATCCATACCAATTAATAAAAATTAATTCCAACATTAATAAAAACCCCACTAAATCAATTAATTACTATAATTAATTATTTAATGAAATTTGGGCTGTTACAACCCTCCCCCACTTAGGAATTTTCGTCCTCGAAAATGTTACCTGATTCAAACAGCTCTGGATAAGACTCTTTCATCCGACTCTCAAGCTCCCAAGTGACATTTCCACCAGCCGGTCCTCCCCAAGCGACCTTTACTAAAGCAATCTCTTTACCTCGAAGCTGCTTCAATTTCCGATCCTCAATCCGCATAGGTGATGCCTCAACAGTCAGGTTATCTCTCACCTGCACATCATCTATTTGGGCTACATGAGACGGATCCGCAATGTATTTCCTCAACTGAGATACATGGAACACATCATGAAGATTAGCAAGCGACGGTGGTAAAGCCACACGATAGGCCACTTCTCCTATCCTTTGCAAAATCTGATAAGGACCAATGAAACGCGGCGACAACTTGCGCAACTTCAGTGCCCTACCAACACCTGTCATCGGAGTGACTCGAAGAAACACATGATCTCCCTCTTGAAATTCAAGTGTCTTCCTCCTCTTGTCATAATAACTCTTCTGACGACTCTGAGTAATTCTCATCTTCTCTTGAATCATCTTGATCTTATCAGTAGTCTGTTGAACTAACTCGGGTCCAACAACAGAACTCTCTCCGGACTCGAACCAACACAATGGTGTCCTACACCGCCTACCATACAACGCCTCAAACGGTGCCATACCAATACTCGAATGGAAACTATTGTTGTAGGTAAACTCAATCAAAGGCAAGTAGCTGTCCCAAGCTCCTCCTTTTTCCAATACACAAGCTCTCAAAAGATCTTCAAGCGACTGAATCGTCCTATCCGTCTGACCATCAGTCTGCGGATGATAAGCTGAACTCAAACGCAACTTAGTACCCAAGGCACTCTGCAGGCTTTCCCAAAATCTCGAAGTAAACCGCGGATCTCTATCCGAAACAATACTTAACGGAATACCATGCAGACACACAATCCTCTCAATATACAACTTAGCCAACTTCTCCAAAGGGTAATCCATACGCATAGGAATAAAGTGAGCAGATTTAGTCAATCTATCCACGATAACCCAAATAGCCTCAAAATTACTCGGTGTCCTCGGCAAACCCGATACAAAATCCATGGAGATACTATCCCATTTCCACTCAGGAATAAACAACGGCTTCATCAAACCCGATGGCTTCTGATGCTCAATCTTTGACTTCTGGCAAGTCAAACATGAATACACAAATTCCGCAATATCCTTCTTCATGTTAGGCCACCAAAATACTTTCCTCAAATCCTGATACATCTTAGTAGCACCCGGATGAATACTCAATCCGCTACGATGTCCTTCCTCAAGGATACTCTTATTAAGCTCAACCATGTTCGGAACACAAACTCGATCCCGACATCTCATAATACCATTCTCATCAACCCGAAAATCACCACCTTGGCCTTGGTTGATTAAAGTCAACCGATCAACTAAGCTCAAATCCGATTTCTGTCCTTCTCGAATTTCGTCCAAAATATCACTCGTAAGCTTTAACATACCCAACTTAAATCCAAAAGAAGTTCTCTCACATACCAAACTCAAATCTCAAAATTGCTCAACCAATTCCAACTCTTTCACCATCAATGCCGACATATGCAATGATTTCCGACTCAATGCATCCGCTACAACATTCGCTTTACCCGGATGGTAATTCAAGCCAAAATCATAATCCTTCAAAAGTTCAAGCCATCTTCTTTGTCTCGCATTCAATTCCTTTTGATCAAAAAGATACCTCAAACTCTTGTGGTCACTAAACACTTCAAATCTCGCGCCAAACAGATAATGCCTCCAAAGTTTCAACACGAACACAACGACGGCCAACTCTAAGTCATGCGTCGGATAATTCTTCTCATGCACTTTGAGTTGCCTCGAAGCATAAGCCACAACTTGGTTATTCTGCATCAACACACCTCCTAAACCCATCAAGGAAGCATCACAATACACAACGAATGGTTCTTCTGGATTTGGCAGAATCAAAACAGGAGCTGTCGTCAACCTTCGCTTAAGTTCTTGAAAACTCGCTTCACACTTGGCGTCCCAAACAAAGGCTTGACCTTTCCTAGTCAACTGTGTCAACGGCAACGATAACTTAGCAAATCCTTCAATAAACTTCCGATAATAACCGGCTAGACCAAGAAAACTTCTGATCTCAAAAACTGACTTCGGAGTCTCCCATTGCGACACCGCTTCAACCTTCGACGGATCGACCGCAATACCTTCACTCGAAATCACATGCCCAAGGAAACTAACTTCCTTCAACCAAAATTCACACTTAGAAAGCTTCGCAAACAACTTCTTCTCTCTCAGCACAGATAACACAATCTTCAGATGCTCGGCATGCTCTTCTTCGCTCTTCGAATAAACCAAGATGTCGTCGATAAACACCACCACAAACTTATCCAAATAAGGATGGAAAATCCTATTCATGTATTCCATAAATACACCTGGTGCATTAGTCACACCAAATGGCATCACGGAATACTCATAGTGTCCATACCTCGTCCGAAAGGTCGTCTTCTGAATATCCTCAGCTTTCACACGGATCTGATGATACCCAGATCTCAAATCAATTTTGCTGAACACGCTCGCACCAACCAACTGATCCATCAGATCATCAATCCTTGGAAGTGGATACTTATTCTTAATAGTCACCTTGTTCAACTGTCTGTAATCCACACAGAGCCTCATAGAACCCTCTTTCTTCTTAACCAACAACACCGGTGCACCCCACGGTGACACGCTCGGACGGATAAACCTCTTTTCAAGCAAGTCCTCAAGTTGACTCTTCAACTCTTTCAATTCTGATGCCGACATACGATAAGGAGCCATCGATATCGGACTAGTTCCAAGAATCAAATCTATCGAAAACTCCACCTCTCGCTCCGGTGGTAAATCCTTTATCTCTTCAGGGAATACTTCCGGAAAATCTCTAACAATGGGCAAAGCCTCAATCTCTTCACTTTCACTAGTCCTCAAAGTTGCCATGAGCATAAATACCTTAGCCCCATCTTGTACCGATTCCTTCACTTGTTTCCTCGTCATAAACAAATCCCTTTCAACATCCGAATCGGAAAAAATAACCGTTTTGTCAAAACAGTTAATATGCACACGATTGAATTTTAACCAATTCATTCCAAGAATGACATCCAGTTGATCTAAATGAAGACACACTAAATCAATCCCAAAATCTCTACCGAAAATACTCAACGGACAATTCAAACAAACATACGGTGTAGTTATCGAACCCATAGCAGGAGTATCAATAACCATACCGCCACCAATCACAGACAACTCAAGATTCAATCTTCTAACACAATCCAAAGAAATAAAAGAATGCGTAGCTCCGGTATCAATTATAGCGATCAAAGGTGTACCATGAATGAAGCACGTACCTCAGATCAATCGATCGTCGCTAGCAGTCTCAGATCCAGATAGAGCGAACACTTTCCCGCTCCCTTGGTTCTTCTTCGGCTTATCGCACTTAGTACTGATGTGCCCTTGCTCACCACAGTTATAGCAAGTAACACCCGCACCGCTTCTGCACTCAAGAGCCTTGTGGCCTGGCTTGCCACAATTAAAACACGCCTTCTCAACACTTTTGCATTCGGGAGCGTGATGTCCCGCTTCACCACAACGGTAACACCTAACCGGGGTAGAGACTCCCCCACTTGGCTTCTTGCCACAACCCATTCTCTGCTTCCCTTTGTCTGCAGGAGTCACATAAGGTTTTCCTCTGAATTGACCTTTTCCTTTCTTATCACTTAGACTCTTGTAGTGGCTAGACCTAGCCCTACTGTCTTCGTCATAAATTCTGCTCTTGTTAACCAACTCAAAAAACCGCCTGATTTCCTGATATCCAATAGCTTGTCTAATCTCGGGTCTCAAACCGTTCACAAACTTGAGGCACTTAGACCTCTCAACATTACCAGTATTGTAATGAGGACAAAATTTGATCAACTCCTCAAATTTCGCCGCATACTCAGCAACCGTCGAATTACCTTGCTTCAACTCAAGAAATTCGATCTCTTTCTTCCCCCGCACATCCTCTGGAAAATACTTCTCCAGAAAGGTTTCTCTAAACAAATCCCAAGTAATCACAATATCATCTTCCTCAAATCTTTGGCGAGTATTACCCCACCAATCTTCAGCTTCTTCTTCGAGCATATGAGTCCCAAACTGCACCTTCTGTGCATCCGAGCAATTCATAACTCGAAAAATCTTTTCCACAGCTTTCAACCAAATTTGTGCCTTGTCTGGTTCATGAGTTCCCTTGAAGACCGGAGGGTTATTCTTTTGGAATTTCCCCAAAGCACGGAATCCATCATCAGCATGATTCCTCACATTCACATTGGCCGGAGGATTCTGCCCAATTGCCCCCGCCAATCTCGTCAATGCCTCTGCAATCGCTTCGTCGTTCCTTCCTGCAACCATCTTACTAATTCCAACAACAGAACCACGTAAGAACAACCAATATTGATAATGCAACACACGCATATCAATAACACACAGGGAAAAACACTCTAACAACTTGGCCGAACGGACCGACCTGCTCTGATACCACTATTGTAACACCCCCTTCTATACCCCAAATAAATGCATATAAAACAATTAAGCACATACAAATTCATCAGAGTAAAAGTTTTAGAATAAGGTATAAAAGAAGAATGTCACAACTTCACCAATAAAACACTTTAACATTTTTGCTCCATAAAATATGTAACATTTTCAAAAGTAAGCGGAAGATCAAATCATTAAAGCAGTTCCAAAATATTAATTCAAATGCACATAAGTCATCCAGATTAATACATCATGTCAGTTAGATTACAAAACCACATCAGCTGATACATCGCAATGTATCACAAAAGAATGACTATACTAGTCTAACTACCCGGTGTTACATATCAGAGCAACAGACTCAAAAGAATGAAGACTAACTTCACAAAAGGACTCCAGCATCCTAATCTGTAATGCCTCATAGAGCATTATAAAACAGCAGAAGGGTGAGAAATATAACCATAATAATCAAAGCATAAGATTATATATATATAGGTATCATATAACACATATTCACATTTCTCACCACGCATCATTCTCATAATCATAATTATATCACGTTCACATATATCAACATTATGAACATTTACAAGCACATCCCTTCGTACTTAATTCCACAATCATTCACAAGCACATTTACACAACAACAAAATTATGCAATGTGACTCAACATATTCAATGCAACTCAATGCTATGCGGTACCGACTCACGTTATCTTTTTCGGTTTTCACTCTAAACCGGGTCCACCCTTCTAGACCGATAACTCGTTATCATTTTTCGGTTTTTACTTCAAACCGGGTCCACCCTTCTAGACCGATAACAACCAAGCCCGTCCCCTAGGCTTCAAACCCACCCTTCTAGGTTTGGGACAAGCCACTAGTTTCCACGAAACTAACAGACATTGCCTCTTGACTGAATGATGCATGTACAATCAACCAATCACAATAAATGCACTTAAGACCGTTCCCGCGTCTTAATCCCATGCATTCGAATAATTCACCCCTTCGAGAATTTCATCATGATTGCACATACAACATATATCAAACATTTATCAATGTATTCATTTCACATATCATCATCATCATATTCAACAACAATGCACACATATCACATATGTTCCCATGCATCCACACAACAATCGCATATAATTATGCACTCACAATTCATTAGACAATACACATACATTCATCATTGTATTCCCATGTATCTCTAATTATCACAACAATCAAGGTATTCACATCACAATACCAATCATACAATTACAAGTCATGCACACATATTCACAATGTTCTCATGCATACTCATCACATAATTGTATACACATCCAGCATCCACAAGTTCATTAAATAATACACACATAATCACCTATTATGTTCACATGTATTTATAATCGATTCGATTAATAATCACACCATAATCTAGGATTCACATCACATATCCTCACAATAGATCTCATACATACTCATAATATAGAGGTAATGACCTATGTGAAGCAACCAAAAGATCACCACAAGAATATCACAGCAAAAGAAAAATGCTGTCACGTTCGCCTTTGTTCGCCTGGCGAACCCTCGCAGCGAACCTTCGCTAGGCTTCGCCTGGCGAACTCGCCAGCGAGCCCAAGTCAGTAGCTACTGACTTCATTCGCCACCATTCGCCAGCACCTTCGCTGGGCGAACCTTCGCTACCCACCTTCGCCTGGCGAACTCACCAGCGAAGTCCACTGGGACTTAAAATTAATTATTCGCCAACACTCGCTAGGCTTCGCCCGGCGAAGCTTCGCTTTTGCTCGCCTGGCGAGAGCCAGCGAACCTGCGCAGAACAGAACCCTATTCTGTCTTCTCCTTCACCAATCCATCATCAACCATCTCTTAAACATCCAAATCAGTATAATTGGCATCAATACATGTTACCCGACTATTCTACGGCATTATTACTCAGTTTCAACCGATTAAATCCTCAATCTACCGATTTATCCAACATTTGCCCTAAATGGAAAAGGATGGAAATCACACCAAAACCCCAACCCAACATATATAACATCATGCAATGATCAAATAGAAATATTTCTCACCCTTACCTCGATTAATCGGAGCTTTGATGTTGGTTCTTGATGATTTCCACTTTTCCTCTTCTTCTCTTCTCTTTCTCTCCTTTCTTCTTCTTTCCTCTTTCTTTCCAAATGTTTTTCTATCTTTTTTTCTTTTCTTTCTCTCTTATATATTTCCTTCATTTTCCTTCCTCTCCAATTCCTTCTTAACTTTCTATCCATACCAATTAATAAAAATTAATTCCAACATTAATAAAAACCCCACTAAATCAATTAATTACTATAATTAATTATTTAATGAAATTTGGGATGTTACAACAAATGCCAACGGCACAGAGACATGCACCTTGACCCACCTAGTGAGATCAAATCGCTCTGTCTCCGTGGCCATTATCTTGGTGGGGGATGGACATCCTCGGGCCCTTTATCATAGGGTCATACCAAAATAAGTACTTGATAGTCGGTGTCGACTACTTCACTAAGTGGATAGAGGCCGAAGCCTTAGCCAAAATCACGATCCAAAACATACTCCATTTCTAAAAAAGGAACCACTATTAGAAAATTCGCTTTTAGTGACCGAAAATTTTCAGTCACTATCAAAATTAGATATCATGTTAGTAAAATTTTAAAAGTCACTAAATAAAATTAGCCACCGGATTAGCGACTGATATTTTGTGACCAAAATTTTCAGTCTCAAATAATCATTTTTATATAAATTTTGGAATTGGCTTAATAGTATGATGCGTCTGAACCTGAACATTTGTAATCTTGAAGATTTTATGCTTGCAATGTAACACCCTTATTCTACCCCACAGATATTACGATAAAATAACACGGATTTCAGAGTAAAATATTAACTTTCATTAAAAAGCCACAAAGGGCGTACATTTCTCAAAGTCAACAAAATTGGTCAATACTCCGTAACACACGAGTTTTCTCAAAATACATCAAAACATCATATACAGCGGAACTCAAAACATAACTCAATGTTTTCCTCATAAGGGAACATCAGTAAAATAACCTAATGATATACAATCAACTCAAAGAATCCAACCCGATGTTACATATCAGAGCAAGACCCTCTACATTAACCATAAGGCTAACGACTTTAAAACGTCACAATACTCCTCGACGACGTCCACAACTAAACTTGCTCATCTGCACGTTACCCACGTGGAGGTAACATTCAAACATGCAGGGTGAGTAAGACAATTCATAATAATCAATGTATAAAAATTAATGCATAAACGGCATATTACTCATAGTTATATTCAACACATTGATATCCTTCAAATATGCCTTAAAGGCCACAACGTCATAAGTTATACACAAAGGCTCATAAATGCAAATGCAACATAGACTCAATGCACGCGGTACCAATCATCACAACATGATGGACACTAGGCCATCAACCCTCTATAGATCCCCATCAATAGGATCAGAGCACATCAAAGTACTTCACATCCACACAGTGGGATTGAAGTCAAAGTAATCGAGGTCCTGAACAGAAGTTCGGATGCACATGAATGCATGATGCACACTTCACAATAGTCCTCATAATAACAACATATGGTGCATCATCATTCATCATATTCATCATCATTACACGTCATATCTCATCATCATATTCATCATCATAAATCATGTCATCATAGCTCATCACATTACTCATCATACATCATATCATCATAATTCATCATATTACTCATCATACAACATATCATCATAGTTCATCAGAGTAATTAATCTCACACATCATGCCATCATATAATCACGTATAAATCACATATTAGCTCATAGTCATATTATCCCATATCAATTCATAATACTACCCCCATATCATCTCATATTAATTTATCAAATTATACTCACGGTAATCCTCACACTATCCCTTATCAATCACATAAACTTTAGAGTTCTACTCATGTTAATTCGGCATATCATCACATAGTATTTACATATCTCACATTGCCTCATATTAATTCATCATAATTACACTCGCGGTAATTCTCATACTAGCACTTATTACTCACGCAACCTCACTGTCATACTCATATTAATTCATCATATTATCACAGTTACCCTCGTGGTAATTCATCACGAAAACCGCAACATTAAAACGTCAAGACATCATCGAACCAAAACATGATTCATTAATAGGACATATACACAATTGACTTCTCAAACATAATTAGATATAAAAATACTGGGAAACCAATTCCCTTATCTATACTATGTTATATCCCTGTTCATTAGCTTTCTAACGCTTCGAATGGGGATCAAAACGGACTTACGGATCAAAAGTTACGTCCAAAACGATTTCGACCGAAAACATGAACAGTCGTGACGGGCAACAAAACGCTATTACGCTCCGGAACCTAAATCAACCCAAAAGTCCACACGATTCACTTCCCCAATGCCTCCAAAACATCCCTAAATCATCCCTAAGGTCTTATGGCGATAAAGGCACAAAATCTATGGTTTATTAGGTCAATCTGACAACATTTGCACTACCTAAAACACTATTTTCCTGCAATTGCTCTGAGTGCATCAGAGTTACTCACATTGAAAAACACTGTTTTCCTATAGGGTCAAACATATCACAATCCAAGGTTTTGGCCACGAAGGCCTAAGGTTTCCCTTCTCATATCAATATTCAGTGTTACATACCATTACCCGTAACCTCAAAGCCTTATCATCAAATTCCCTATTTTCCCATAACCAACCAAAAATACCTTAAATCACAAACCAACCATAAACGCATCTAAAGGAATACATAGAAAATCATGAACAACGATACTCCCCATACCTTAGCCGATTCAAAGCTTTCACGATTAACTCCAGCAATCTTTCGAAGCTTTTGCCTCCACTGATCCCTCCTCAGAGCTCTGGCCTCCATTCTTTTCACGGTTAATAAAATGAATCATCAACCTTCAGAATTCTATTTTGTCAAACTTAGACTTGGGCCACACAATTGGGGTTTTCCCATAACACCCTTACTAACTCTTCATAATGCCCAATTTACCCTTATTTCACTTATATTCATTTTAATCAATAATAATACTAATATTCTCATATAGTATACTATTAATTAAATAAATAGTCCAAAAATGCATATTTTCTCAATAATCCACAAAACCACCGAAAATCACCCAAAATATGAATATTCTCAATTAAATAATTAATTAAAATATTTCGCTTAAATTTGGGGTGTTACAACTCTCCCCCACTTAAAAGAATTTTCGCCCTCGAAAATTACCTCAATGAACAGAGTCGGATACGACTCTCTCAACTGATCTCCCACTCCCAAATCCAACTTTCTCCAGCTGATCCTCCCAAACTACTTTCACCAAAGGAATATCTTTACCTTGAAGTTGCTTCTCGTTCATCAACCTGAACTAGCAACGCCTCGACAGTCAAATTACCTCTCACTTGTACACCATCCATCCGAATCAATGTACTTCTTCAACTTAGGCACATGCCACATCATGTAAATTCACAAGCGACAGCGGTAAAACAGTTTAACATGCTACCTCTCCCATGCTTCCGCTGTGTCACTTCCGATACAAATCAACAAAACACAGTGTGTGCTTCCGAGACTTCAAAGCTCGACCAACACCAGTCACCATCGTAACTCTTAAAACACGTCTTTTCTTAGATCTTCTTGATCTTTTCAGTCATCTCTTACACAATTCTCAGGTCCGAGCACAACACCCTCGTCTGAATCATATCAACACAAAGGAGTCCTACACCTTCTACCATACAATTCCCCATATGGTGTCATTCCGATACTAGAATGCTAACTGTAATTGCAGGTAAACTCAACCATCGACAAATAACTATCCCACGATCCACCTCGATCCAACACACAAGCTCTCAGCAAATCCTCTATAGACTGGATAGTTCTCTCTGTCTGTCCATCCGCCTGCGGATGATAGGCAGAACTCAATCTCAACATGGTACCCAAAGTGTTGGCAAATTCTCCCAAAACCTCGATGAAGATCTCCGATCTTTACCCGACACAACACTCGACGGTATCTCATACAACCTCACAATTTCCTCAATATACATCATATTTAGCTTCAACATAGAACGATTACTTCTCATTAGTAAGAGATGAGCTGAGCTAATCAATCCATTCATCATTCCCAAAGCGAATCATATTCATCTCACAGTCTTCGGCAACCCGACACAAAATCCATAGAAATACTATCCCCTTCCATTCAGAATTATTCACAGTTGTATCAGGTCCAACAGTCTCTGATGTTCAAACTTCGACTTTCCACAAGCCTAACCAGCATACACAACTTCAACCACTTCTCTCTCCATCTATGGCCATTAAACAATTTCCTCAAATTCGGTTACATCTTCATAGCACCGGGACGAATACTCAATCCACTTAAATGTCTTTCCTCAAGAATACTCTTATCCCAACTCAACAATATCTGAAACACAAACTCTATCACGACATCTCCTGATACCATTTTCATCAATCTGTAATTCGACCCTTCGACTTTAATTCATCAAATTCAACCAATTTACCAACTCAAACCAGATTCTTGACCTTCTCGAATCTCATCAAGAATACCACTAGTAGCTCCACCATACTAAGCTTAATTCCATAAAAAGTCTCTTCACAACCCAAACTCATATCAAGAAATTGTCCAATCAGTTCTAACTCTTTTACCATCAATATCAGTATATACAAAGATTTCCAAATCGATGCATCAGCTACCACATTTGCTTTACCCGAATGGTAATTCAATCCAAAACCATAATCCTTCAGAAGTCCCAATTATTTCCTCTTATGTACTTTAAGTTTCCTTAAAGCATAACTAAAACTCGCTGATGTTGCACTTAACATACCTCCCAATCTTATCAATAAAGCATCACAAAACACAACAAATAGTTCGGTCGGATTCGGCAAAAATCAACACACAAGCTGTTGACAGCTCTCCCAAAAACTCTTTGAAACTCTCTTCACAGTGGCATATAGTCGCTTCTTCTCCAACACTGATAACTCATGTTCCCGATGATCAACATGATCCTCTATACTATTTGAATATATCAAAATATCATCGATTAACACAACCATTGACTCGCTCAAATAAGTATGGAAAATCTCATGCCAAACGGACACTCAATTCGTGAGTTATGGCAGAAACACGAACCACACTTTCTGCATTTACTACAAAATCCGAATATAGTCCATCAATAAATAACTTAATTCCATGCCACTACTTCACCATCACATAGAGCATTAGAATAACTTTCCAATGCTTCGAACCGTGCGCCATTCCGAGTTACGGTTCTCCCGCTATGACAAAAATACGAAAACAACATTCTTCTGCCCAGGACCTTTCGCTAGGCGAACGCTCGGCGAACATGACAGTCCAAATTCTATTTTCGACCGTTGAATGACTTCCGTATCTCCGATTTCGATTCTGTAAAAAGCTGCAACCTTGGAATTCAACGTACAACATCAATTTCACACTTAGGAAGCCATCCAGCACATTTTCAACTTCGAAATATTTTAAACCTCAAGTACACCAATATTGCATTCCACGCCCGACCTCTTCTCACAATCACCAGAAATCATTGTCCACCATGTACTCGACCTCACCATCTGCTTCCTTAGCACACACACCATACAAAAGTCTCAAAACTACTCAATCAATTTAATTCCTCGACCATTCAAATAGACATATAATATAGAGCTCTCAATATCAGACTAGTTTCCGTAACATAGCCAATCACAACTCCACTTCACATTCCGGCGGTAAATCACTTATCTCATCAGGAAAAAATCCGGACAATAATAATTAATTGGCAAACCACCAACTTCCCCGCTTTCATTAACACTCAAAGTTTCCATCAAAATAAACATCTCATTACCTTCTCGCACCGACTCATCAAAGCAATTCTTAAGCACTTAGCTTAACTCAAAACAAATCACTACCCATGCCATTCAAGCTTGCAAGACACGTCTATCCCATCCAACATAATCCCAACTACTATCAATAACAGATTAAGGCTGATCAGTTCCTCAATTTGTCAATAGATAGCCGAAAATCATGATGGGGTATAAACCATCTTTACCAACTATAAGAGCGTTCAACCATCCAGTGAGCTACAACTTCACGCTTGCAACATCCTGGAGAAGCACAACTTCTCCCCCACTTGTTTTATTCCCACATCTGCAGGCAAAGGTTAGGAAACAAACATGTACCAACAGTGTTTTCACAAACATGTCGCATACCAGGGAACAACAACATTAGACAACTTTGCCGGACGGACCGACCTGCTATAATACCACTAATCTAACACCCTTATTCTACCTCACAGATATTACGGTAAAATAACACGGATTTCAGAGTAAAATACTAACTTTCATTAAAAAGCCACAAAGGGCGTACATTTCTCAAAGTCAACAAAATTGGTCAATACTCCGTAACACACGGGTTTTCTCAAAATACATCAAAACATCATATACAGCGGAACTCAAAACATAACTCAATGTTTTCCTCATAAGGGAACATTAGTAAAATAACCTAATGATATACAATCAACTCAAAGAATCCAACCCGATGTTACATATCAGAGCAAGACCCTCTACATTAACCATAAGGCTAACGACTCTAAAACGTCACAATACTCCTCGACGGCGTCCACGGCTAAACTTGCTCATCTGCACGTTACCCACGTGGAGGTAACATTCAAACAAGCAGGGTGAGTAAGACAATTCATAATAATCAATGTATAAAAATTAATACATAAACGACATATTACTCATAGTTATATTCAACACATTGATATCCTTCAAATATGCCTTAAAGGCCACAACGTCATAAGTTATACACAAAGGCTCATAAATGAAAATGCAACATAGACTCAATGCATGCGGTACCAATCATCACAGTGCGATGGACACTAGGACATCAACCCTCTATAGATCCCCATCAATAGGATGAGAGCACATCAAAGTACTTCACATCCATACAGTGGGATTGAAGTCAAAGTAATCGAGGTCATGAACAGAAGTCCGGATGCACATGAATGCATGATGCACACTTCACAATAGTCCTCATAATAACAGCATATGGTGCATCATCATTCATCATATTCATCATCATTACACGTCATATCTCATCGTCATATTCATCATCATAAATCATGTCATCATAGCTCATCACATTAATCATCATACAACATATCATCATAATTCATCATATTACTCATCATACAACATATCATCATAGTAATTAATCTCACACATCATGCCATCATATAATCACGTATAAATCACATATTAGCTCATAGTCATATTATCCCATATCAATTCATAATACTACCCCCATATCATCTCATATTAATTTATCAAATTATACTCACGGTAATCCTCACACTATCCCCTATCAATCACATACACTTCACAGTTCTACTCATGTTAATTCGTCATATCATCATATAGTATTTACATATTAATCCCTAATATCATCTCACATTGCCTCATATTAATTCATCATAATTACACTCGCGGTAATTCTCATACTAGCACTTATTACTCACGTAACCTCACTGTCATACTCATATTAATTCATCATATTATCACAGTTACCCTCATGGTAATTCATCAGAAAAATCGCAGCATTAAAACGTCAAGACATCACCGAACCAAAACATGATTCATTAATAGGACATATACACAATTGACTTCTCAAATATAATTAGATATAAAAATATTGGGAAACCAATTCCCTTATCTATACTATGTTATAGCCCTGTGCATTAGTTTTCCAACGCTTCGAACGGGGGTCAAAACGGACTAACGGATCAAAAGTTACGTCCAAAACGATTTCGACCGAAAACATGAACAATCGTGACGGACAGCAAAACGCTATTACGCTCCGGAACCTAAATCAACCCAAAAGTCCATACGATTCACTTCCCCAATGCCTCCAAAACATCCCTAAATCATACCTAAGGTCTTACGGCGATAAAGGCACAAAATCTATGGTTTATTAGGCCAATCTGGCAACATTTGCACTACCTAAAACACTATTTTCCTGCAATTGCTCTGAGTGCATCAGAGTTACTCACATTGAAAAATACTGTTTTCCTACAGGTCAAACATATCACAATCCAAGGTTTTGGCCACGAAGGCCTAAGGTTTCCCTTCTCATATCAATATTCAGTGTTACATACCATTACCCCTAACCTCAAAGCCTTATCATCAAATTCCATATTTTCCCATAACCAACCAAAAATACCTTAAATCATAAACTAACCATAAACGCATCTAAAGGAATACATAGAAAATCATGAACAATGATACTCCCCATACCTTAGCCGATTCAAAGCTTTCACGATTAACTCCGACAATCTTCTGAAGCTTTTGCCTCCACTGATCCCTCCTCAGAGCTCTGGCCTCCATTCTTTTCACGGTTAACAAAATGAATCCTCAACCTTCAGAATTCTATTTTGTCAAACTTAGACTTGGGCCACACAATTGGGTTTTTCCCATAACACACTTACTAACTCTTCATAATGCCCAATTTACCCTTATTTCACTTATATTCATTTTAATCAATAATAATACTAATATTCTCATATAGTATACTATTAATTAAATAAATAGTCCAAAAATGCATATTTTCTCAATAATCCATAAAACCACCGAAAACCATCCAAAATACGAATATTCTCAATTAAATAATTAATTAAAATATTTCGCTTAAATTTGGGGTGTTACATGAAATGCCAAGGTCTATTTCTGCTCAATGCAGAGTGGTGTATCTCGCTTTGGTTTTGGCCTCAGTTAACAACATTTAGTGTGCTTGGAACCAAGCTAGATTTCAAAACAAAATTATTCAGTGGAGAACCACCTGGTCTATCATTTATGCTCTTTCACAACTTGCCGGTAATTCTTTCAAAGGATCTTCTTCTTTAGATATGGTTTATTTTCAAGTTCTTAAAAAGTTCGCTATTTCTATCAATTAACCTAAACCTAAGATTTGTAAGGAGGTTTTTTGGTGTCCTCTATCTCGTGGGTGGATAAAGGTTAACGCGGATGATACTTTCGGGAGCGTTCCGATCAAGGTAGGTTGTGGCGAGATTTTCAGAAATCACTTGGGCATTCATGTTGGTAGTTTTTTGTGCAATTTAGGCACTGTGAATGCTCTCTTTGCAGAGCTTGTGGGTAAGATTTTTTCTATTGAGCAAGCATTCTTTCATGGTTGGCATAATCTTTGGTTTGAGGCGGATTCTAAATTAGTTGTGATGGTGTTCAGTAAACCATTTATTGCGCCTTGGCAAATCGGGAATATATGAGACAACTGTACGAATATTTTAAGAAATTTCAATTTTTTGGTTACACACATATATATAGGGAAGGAAATCATTGTGCAGATAAGCTTGTTAACATAGGATTAGAGGTAGCCAATTTTACTTGGTGGAATGATGTGCATCCAAATATTGAACCAGATCTTATTAGAAATCGGTTAGATTTGCGTAACTTTAGGATCATATAGGTTTGAGGTTCCGGCTTTATGTCCCCTTTTTTGTACCTACTTCTTTATTATTATTTTTTTTCTTTGTGCTAATGCCCAATTTATCAAAAAATAAAAAAATAAAAAGAAGAAGCGAGATTAAGCCACGTACTTTTAATATTGGTGAACGTTTGCACCTAACTTTTTTTCTTTCTTTTTAGTAAAAAAAATGTTGTTGACATTCTAGGCCTACTTCAATCTTATTTTTCACAATCTCTTACCAACAAAGACAATACAACTCTTTAAATATGAAAACAAAAAAAATATAAGAGACAAAATTACACCAAAAATTCTTTAAGTTATTTTTTAACAGATTGATCGTTATTTTTTTTTTGTAATAATTTGATCTTTTAAGTGACCAAATTTATGCACCGTTATCCTTTTTAACAGAATGAATGTGCTAATTATGGATGAAATTATTTTGAATGATATGAAAATGATGAAGTGCAATAAAAAATATAACAATTACGCATTCTTAAGTGTTCAAAATATGAGAAAAATTATGTATAAATCACCTTAATGGATAAGTTGCTAAAAAAATTTAAAAGGTCTACATGTTACAAAAAAATAACTTAAAGGACTTCTAATATACAAATTGACCTGAAGAAAAAACACAATTTAGTTATTGTGTTTCTTACTTTTTCTGGAAAAATAGAATGTATACCTATTGGTAGAAAGTGTTT
This sequence comes from Lathyrus sativus, assembly GCA_963859935.3. Taxonomy (NCBI): domain Eukaryota; kingdom Viridiplantae; phylum Streptophyta; class Magnoliopsida; order Fabales; family Fabaceae; genus Lathyrus; species Lathyrus sativus. The sequence continues at coordinate 505,656,659 of OZ012735.1, read as the reverse complement.
CATTATAATATGAAAATCATGCGTCTTTAAACTCTTTAACTTGAGGTCTTTCATAGACATAAGTCTTCTAATATCTGAAGAGTATCATTCTGGAACTTTAACTTCACTTAGAAACTTACACAATATCTTTTTCTCCTTTCTAGATAAAGTATAAGCAGTAGGTGGTAGATATGTTCGATTTCCTTTCTTCAAGGGTCCTAATTCATTTCTTATTCCCATCGCTACCAAGTCCTTTCTTGCTTTAAGGCCATCCTTAGACTTTCCTTGTATATTGAGTAACATATCAATAACACTTTCAAATACATTTTTTTCAATATGCATAACATCAAGAAAATGTCTTATATACAACGACTTCCAATACAACGACTTCCAATGAATTTGTTCACCTGTTAATGTAGGTGAAGCTCTACCTTGTTTTGAATTTCCATTGAATACTTTTCTCCACCCACTGTAGTGATGATTAGAATTTAAGAATCTACGATGACCAAGAAAGACATTCTTCTGACCAAACTCCAATTGCGTCCAATCTGTGTTTTCTTCACAGATAGGACACACACATTGACCTTTAATACTATACCCCGATAGATTTCCGTATGCTGAGAAATCATCAATTGTGCCAAACAACTTTTGTTGGGGACAACTTTTTCTTATACCGAGATACACTGCATTTAGGACACTCGTTTAATGATGCATATTCATTTCGAAACAAAATTCAATCATTTGGATAAGCATGTATCTTATCATAGCTCATGCCAATAGAGCACAACATTTTTTTGGCTTCATAGGTTTGATTTGAAAGAACATTATCCTCCAGAAGCATCTCTTTCATAAGGGCTAATAACTCTGTGAAACTTTTACTCGACCATCCATTGCCCGCCTCTAAGTTTCACAACTTTAATATCACAGACAATCTTGTGAAAGTAGTGCAACCTTTATATAACGGTTTCTCTGCATCGTTTACCAACCTATCAAACATTTTGGGATAATCCTGAAGATCTTCTTCAAGTGCTTCTACAATCTCTTCGACTCGATCATAGTCGTATGTATCTATGCCATTGTCGTTTGAAGCATAGGTCATATTATCCTTTGGTTCAACATTCTCGTTACTTATCTCACCATGTAATGTCCAACATGTATAACTTCGATCAATTTCATGTCTCTTTAAATGCGACTCTGACTGAACTGCGTCAATTCGATGCCCATAACAACAACCTAAGCAAGGACATGTGATCCTACTGGGGTCTTTGGCATGTTCAATAGCAAACTTAATGAATTTTGATACCCCATTCTCGTGCTCTTTTGACAATCGATTGTAATACATCCATTTTTTATCCATACTAATTAAGTAGGCTAAACTAAACTAAGTAAGTTAAACAACAACAGTGATTACCTGTAGCAACTGTAGAGAAGCCATAAATTTCTAGAACTACATAGTAAGATTCTTAGAAACGATCACAATCTTACTCTTCACAAGTAACCCCTATAACAAATTAACATATAAAATTAATTCATGTTTTCATCAACAACATCAACATCAACATTAACAACATCAACATTAACAACATCAACAACAACATTCTCGTTACTTTTTATTATTGGTCCTTTTTTATGTTTACATGGGAACTATTATTCACACTAATGACAATTGTTAATACTTAACAACATCAAAAATATAAAGTTCTACACATTAGTTTAAACTGTGTTTTTAAGAATCACAAAACTTCAACAAATTATGACTTAAAGTCCCAATGTGCTATCCATATTAAATCGGTCATGCCTCCATCAAAACTGCAAATAAAACTTAAAACAAGCTCATGGATACCAATAGATTTCATTCTGAACCTTAGCATGAAAAACGTAGCCGCTGCATAAAAGCAATCATGTTACAAACCGAGACTTTTGTTTCAATTCCTCTTTCTTTCATTAAATTCCTTAATCTTTTGGCAGCAAGCGCAATGTAGTACCAAAATAATCTCAACATTATTTATAAAATTATATCAATCCAAGATGTATAAAGTTATATCAACCTAATACACATAATTGATATAACAAAAAAAACTGAATGCTGCAAAAACCAGTTTAACACATAATTGATATACATATAACAATTGGTTTAACCCAATATGGCAACAACTAATGAAAATGAGAAAACAAAGAAGAAAAGAAAATAGAATATAATCAGCAATAACATAAGAAAATGAGAAAGTGAAGAAGAAAAGAAAATAGAACAGAACTGACAACAACATAAAGCAACAATGTTATACACCAACAACAACATAACCAGCAACAACATAAGAATAAAAAATATATAAGAATGAAAGTAGAAATATTTCTTGTTACCTTTCTAACGAAGGAATACGATTTCAGACGGAGGATACGGCGGTCAGATGGAGGGAGTACGACAGAGGGAGACGCAGTCGGAGAGACAGAGATACGGCGGTTAGACGGAGGGATCAAGACGGAGTGAATAGGGTTTAGTGTTGAGAAAGGGAGAGAATACGTACATGCATGAGAGAGAGAGAGAGAGAGAGAGAGAAGTACTGTGTCTGAGTTTGAAATGAAAATATAGTTTAATTTTTAAAAAAGTAAAGACCTATAGCAGCACTTTTGAAAACGCTTTTGTAAACCCCCTATAGCAGCGCTTTCTCCTTAAAAGCGCTTTCGTAACCCCACCTTTAGCAGCGTTTTATAAAGTCTTCCTAAGCCAGGACCTATAGCAGCGCTTTATGAAAGCGCTTTCGTATCCCCCCTATAGCAGCGCTTTCTAAAAGCGCTTTCGTATCCCCCCTATAGTAACACTTTTATGATAGCGGTTTCGTATCCCCCCTATAGCAGCGCTTTCTTAAAAGCGCTTTCTATTGTATTGCAAAATAACAATCTTTAGTAGCGCTTTTAAGAAAGCGCTTTCTAAAGCCAGCGCTTTTTTCCCTTTTTTTATTAATCTTTAGCAGCGCTTTCATATAAAGCGCTATCTTTGCTCCGCTGCCAAAATTCATTTTTAGTGTAGTGAGATGATATAATAGAGAATAAAAATTATAATCATGATCATGTAAGTAAGGAAGATTTATAATTCCTAATAAGGTGATTTAAATCAAAATAAGAAAAAAAAAATTAATATATTATTAAGTCTTTGGTATAAAGGACAAAAATATCTTTAGGGTAGGGTTGACAGCCAACTGGCCATTGGCATATAATCTCAAATATGTTATAAAGTCTTAGTTGTTTTGAAAATTTTTGGGAAGGAGTGACGTTTGCAGTCGCTAAAATCTCCGCTTAGAACAAGGTAAAGGTAACTTGAATTCCTAAATCTTGAATGACGGGAATGTGCAGATAAAATTAAGGACTTGGTGAGTAAGGCAAGGCGACTATGTTACTCGCTTCTCCTCAACACACATTTCCAGAATAACATCAACCTCGTCGCCACAATTGGAGAGGTTGACATGTCATCAAAAGGATGCCGCCCTCTCCTCACAAGTATAAATGATCCGAAATCCTTGACGTTTGTGTAATTGGGATAATTTTCTGCCATTAGTTGCTTGAAGTTTATTGGAAAATAAAAAAAGAAAGAAAAGAAAGAGGGCCACTATCACTTTTATAACTAATAGTGCTCTTGTATCTCCTAAACAAATAAATTTTAAGAGTCTATAACCGATTGAGCCATCCGACCATTTAACATTATTCATATAATGAAGAGAAATTTCTGACCACTCTTGTCTAAATCTATAATGATTACCATTAAAATAAGAATGGATAGAAGAAAAGTAAAAATCTATACTTGTAAATGAAGGAATGAGAGTTGAACTCGATGAAGTTTGGAAGAAAGTTTTCCCTAAGCTTGGTGAAGGTCCAAATGAAATTTTGGAGGAGAAAGTATTTGAAAAGTGAAATAGTGAAGGTTGAACCCCTCTTTATCGACATAACACCCTAAACACGAAAACTTATATGAAAAGAATTACTCAACCGTTTAAGGCGTCACTTCGACAACCAACTAACAAAACTTTCAAAAAAATTTAATAACATGCAATGGAAATTAACATAATAACAACTTCAAATTGAACTTCTCAAATAAAGTATTAAACTTTAACATCACAATTTGACACCAACTCAAAATATAACAAAAATATCTCGTCCCCGATATTACAAATCAGAGTATTTAACGATAAACAATAAAGTAAATGGAGATGAGCTCCAAGGCCATCTTAGAACTCACAACAGCTACTACTTTTGTTCTTGAGTATCTTTACACATCATACATAAACACACAAATAAAACAACAAAAGGATGAGAATACACTCAAATATATTAGTGGTGCAAAATACCAGAAAGGGTAGCATAAATAACAAAAAAATCACCAATTCACCGATGCAAGCTTGTATGTAATGGGACAACACCTCGGCTCTATATGCATGTGGTACCAACTCAATAATGGTTCTTCATACGAAATGGGTCCTAACATCTGAACCCCGAGTCCCCTCCTCTTAGCTTTAGACCAGTCACGCGTCCCCTCATCTGAACTCGTGAGTCGCCTCTTTCACAAAAACAACAACACATGATGCACGACATATGATAATGCAATGACAATAATACAACATTGATTACAGTCTCACATCTAACTATAAATGATTGTGCATTTAAATACATCAACAATAATCCTCACTTTGAACTACGTATCTCAACAATCATCAACAAGCATTTATAACACTTCACATAATTATATTTTCACTTCATAACATATACTCAGACATCGAATAAACATCCACAAAGCAATATGTCATATCAATTCATCTTATCATCGCTTCATTGTTAATTTATTCATTTACAACATGTAACCGTTCGCTCTTTATCATTAACCATTACACGATAAGTAAACTAATTAAATTTCACATATTCTAGTATCCATATAGCCTCTTAATACCTTCATATGGGGCAGCCATACATGTTAGATTTTCAATGCTTCAAACCGCACTTCAAACGAATTCACAAAACTCAAGTTATGATCAAGACAATATTTGTCTAAAATTACTCAGGTGCAATCGATTGTCACCATCCTTCGTTCAATTGTTCTCACTCCCATACCTATTTTTCACATTTTTTAACAATGTCAATCAATTGTCATAATTTGTTTTTTTCTTTTCAAAAATACAATTTTTTATAGCACGTACAACAAAATCACTTATTTCCAAAACCCACCCAAACACACCTAACAAGCTATAACAACTTATTTCAAAAATCTAACATCTTATATAAATTATCTACGATTATTACATCATAAACCCCAATTAACATCTAATTTCAACAATTTAGCATCACCAACCATGCATCATGAAAATCACCATCATGTTCATCATCATCAACACAACACATCAACAATAACATTGCTAAAATCAGATTTTACATAATCATGCATGAAGCTTTTCAAAGAACACAATAATGGAGAAAACTTTTAGGAGGGTGAGGATCATTCTCTATCCTTCATACAATATACATCCATAGTAGAGTAATCTCCCCTTTACTTGAATGTCTATCAAACCAAGCTCTACAACAATGATGATCTCTCCCTCTTTCTCAAGCCCTGTGTTGCCTCTCTTTCCTCTTTCTCTAATTCTCCAAAATATTTCATGTACTGTAAAAAGTTCTAACTCTCTTCTTTTCTATTTAAATCAAAACCTAATTCTCTTAATTAGGTTATCCTCGTATTACCCTTAACTTACTTCCATATTCCCTATCTTATCCCTACTCCTCTTACTAACTCTAATTTCTTTTATTTTAATTTTTAATTCTAATAACTCAATTTCCACCCATTTCTCCTATTTCTCTTATTTTTAATTTAAATCTACCTTTCCTTCCAATAACATTATTTTTAATCACTCCTAGCAAATTAAATTAATTAAAACTAATCCAATTAAGTTCTACCATTCTTTTAACTATTTCCAATACCCACAAAGACACATATATTCACCAATTATCCAAATAAAAGCATATAAATCACTTAATAAACATCTCTTACCAACAAATTAGAGGAAGACGAGAGAATAACCGCTCCTCGAGTCTAAGATCCAAGCTCAATGGCATATAAGACTTTCAATATCCAGTTATATGTAAAATTAGTGATTAATAATACTAATTAATAATGGGAGTCAAATACTGTAAATCTCAAATATATGATATCATACCCATAAGTGTGTTAGGTCATCAATCTTGGGGTTAACATGAGGGAATATTTATACTGGAATTTGTTTTATGAGCAACACACCTTGTGAGAGATATATCATATACTCACTCAAAACCTTGAGATGATAGGTGTATGAGTTCTCTCACTTATAAATACTCAAGTCTATACTTTTCTAATCAATGTGGGACTTCCTCATACTTTATTTCTCAAAGTTTCTAACTCACACTTGTTATTCTCAACACTCCCCCATCAAGTGTGAGCTATCTACAATACTCCCTCTCAAGTAAAAGCTCTTTTTTCATCACATACACGTGTACCGTCATTGACACTCTTTGACAAGACACTCTACCCACTAACATGAGGAGATACTTTCGATACAAGTGAGTCGGTCCCTTCACTCGAACCAAAAGACTCATGATACCATTGTTGGGTCATTAATCTGGGGGTCAACTCGAGGGAGCATTTACATTGGAGATTTCTTTACGTGCAACACACCTTGTGAGAGATACGCTATATAATCACCCAAAATCTTAAGATGATAAGTATATGAATTTTCTCACTTATAATTGCTCAAGTATTCACTTTTTTAATTAATGTTGAATTTATCGATACTTTGTTTTTCAAAATTTTCAACTCACACTTGTTATTTTCAACAAAGTGAACTTGTAAAATGTGGACAAATCTCAAACAAAAAGATTTAGAGGTTTAAAGTGGTTCAACTGGTTTAAATTAGTTGAGATAAAATTAAAGAAGATGAAGATTGAGAGTCTAATTTCTAGCAAAGAAAAAAACAGAATACTAACAATTATATTTCTTATAATTTGTCATTAAAAAAAAAAAAGTGGGCAAACTATATTAAAAAATAATCATAATTTGAAGCAAAAACTATACATAAATTGTACTTACCAAAAGGAAGCCGTAACAAGTACTTCAAAGTCTACCTCAAAATTCAACATTATTATTTGTTTTAAGTGAGATTAAGTCGTCTGCTTTTAATATTGGTGAAAGTTTGCACCTAACTAATATAAACCAAAATTTGCTTAAAATCCTAGTGGTTGGCATTCGTTCTAGACCTACTTGAATCTTATTTTTCTACATTTCTTACCAACAAAGATATTGCAACTCTTTTAGATATGAGAACCAAAAGTATGTTGTGGATTGGAACAAAATGTTAAAATAAGCTATTCAAATAATTAAGATGACTCTTAGTTGATTATTTGTTTAAAACCCTAGTGGTTGACATTCATTCTAGGCCTACGTCAATCTTATATTTCTATATTTCTTACTAACAAAGACATTGCAACTCTTTAGATATGAAAAACCAAAAGTATGTTGGGAATTGGGGATAAAAATATTGAAATAAACTATTCAAATAAGATCACTCTTAATTGAAAATTAAAAAAATTAAGCATTTATAATCACATGTTTCACACTTTCATTAAATGATATAATATATAATAAAAAAGTAGAATCATGAACATGTACGCAAGGAGCAACTAATCGCACTGAATAAAGGATATATATCTTTATTATTAACTTCCAAAATAACAATCATTGTATAATCCACCAATAAGGTGAGTTAAATCAAAGCAAAAGAACAATTGTATTAATATTATTAGTAAGTCTTTTGGTCTAAAGCACATGAAGGTCACAATGCAATATCGAAATCTCCAACAATATTTTAATCATTGACAAATAAAATACATCTAAATTTTTACAATGAGTTAACTCCCAATTGAAATAAATAATTTACTTAAGATAAAACTATTCTTCATAAATTTACACTTAAACCTCCACTCAGAATAAATTTCACATTAAACTCAATAACACTCGCAAACCACTATTTTAAAAGAAATGAAAAATGATATTTTTTAGGATTTTCAAATAAATAAAAAATATGAGAACTAATTTAATTTTTATAAAAATGAAAACAATTTTAAGCCTCTCAATAAAAAAATAATATTATTACAACTTCATCATTTCCTTAACAACAATTATAAAGATATAATTTATTTTCTTTTTTATATATTAATCATCATTTTTATTTTTTCAGCATCTATCTTTTTTCTTCGCCTATCAATATTTCTAAAAAAAATACATTATATAACATTTTACTTCATAAAAGAATGTGCATAATTTATTAAAAAATTTACATGTATATATTTGTTTTAAGACCATAATAAAAATAAACAACCGTATTATAACATCTAAAATAAATTCATCAAACAATACTTTCAAATAGAGAGACAAATACTTCAATACTCTTTTTAAAATATAATTCATAATAATATTTGTGGTTACAGTCACAAAATTTAACCTCGAATATTAAATCTTATTACAATACTAAAAAGGTTATTAAATTATTTTTTCAAATTTAACTTATAATTTCCAAAGAAACAAATAAATGCTTTAAATTATTTCTAAAATACTAATTTGAATTATGCTTGCGATTCATATTACAAACTAAAGCCATAAATTCTCCAGCTATCATTTATAATTCATTATACATAAATATCTTATAATATATTGACAAATTGTAGATAATTGAAATTGAAGGACTAGTTAAATTTAATAAAATCAATCATACATATTGCAACTTAATGGTATATTAAAGAAGAAATGCGTATAACACCGTGCATATTTAAATATTCAAATCAATGTCTGATCAATAGAGACTAATTAAAAAGTCATACTAAAAAACAATGGTTGATATTTTTACCTTAAATTTTAATGTTGATCCTCATACACGGTTACATAGAGTGAGTTTTTTGAATTTAAAATGTCTTTCATTCACAAAATAACAAAGAAAACATTTTATTAGAGATGTTATATAATATTTTTTTTATAATAATTTAATATTTTAAAATTAAATTAGGATGCTTTATTTACATTTTATGATTCAAACACATTTTCTTTCACTTAAACTTTTACTCTATTTTTTTTTTTAATATTTTCATCTTAGCGTCTCAATTATAATATTTTCTTATAATAAATAAAATTAAAATTTATATTTTATAATACTCTCGCGCGCATCCCTAATGTCTCAATCTAATTAATATTATTAGATGTCTTTTGGTGCAAAGGACAAAAAAGTAACAATGGAATATTGAAATCTCAATATTTTTACCATTGGCAAATAAAATACATCAAAAGTTTTTACAATAATTTAGCTCTCAATTAAAATAATCATTTTCTTAAAAAAGAATAATTTATTTAAGAAAAAACTATTCGTTAAGTTCATACTCAGAATATATTTTTCATTAAACTCAAGAATACTCTCAAATCTAAGGTTAAAATATGTGAGAAAAATATAAATGATTTTGAGAGAAATGAAATGTGAGTTTTGTTTTTTTGTTTTTTTTTACGTTTTTTGGATGATTTGAAATGATAGAGAAATTTTCTATTTATATGACAAAAAATTGTATAATTTTAGAAATAATTTATAGAACAAATAAATAATCTAATCGATTAGATAGTAACAATAATATAATATATTATTGTTAGCCAAATTGAAAGATTTTGATAAAAAATTGTTATCAATTATTAAAAGACTGTGATAATCGATTATGAACTCGATGGTAATCGTGAAAGTAGAGAAACCACTTTCTAACCTAGATTCAAGGATTCTCTATACATATCCCAATTTAAGAATTGAGAAGATGATCCACAAATTCTAAAGAAAAATATATAAAGTCTCTCACAATTTTCCCGTGAACATATTCTCTCTCATCTATTATATTTTTATCAAGTATAAATATTATAATGAAATTCAAAATTTTATAATATTAAAAATATATTTAACATTTTATTTATTCAAATAATACTACATACAACTCTTTTTTATTCTACACAAAGCACTCCAATATTTCAATCATTCAAAATTAAAGTACAAATTTTTGTAGAGAATTGATTTTATCATTCAAAAATATGTAGCAGTATAGTTTATTGTCTATTAGCATGCTATTTCTGTATAATTTTAATTTTAATTAATATATTAATTATTAATGACATAAAATTATATATATATATATATATATATATATATATATATATATATATATATATATATATATATATATATATATATATATATATATATATATATATATATATATATATATATATATATATATATATATATATATATATATATATATATATATATATATATATATATATATATATATATATATATATATATATATATATATATATATATATATATATATATATATATATATATATATACTTTACCAGGATATAATAGAATAAAAAGTATAATCATGATCATGTACGTAAGGAGCAACTAATCGCACTTATCATTCTTTTATTTTAAAGGATATATATCTTATTATAAACATCCAAAATAACATATTTAGTTACCATAAGAGAAATTTCATATTTGGCTGTACCAGAAGATCCTATAGCTTTTATTATATTGTTTTAAAATTTAAGTTGGTTTAATTTAATTTTTCTAAAATCAATTTAAAGAATGAGAGAAATATGACAATTTGAGAGGGAGACTAGTTGGAAGAAGACAATAAAGTTAAGAAAAAGGCTGGTTGGAGGAAGATGACTCCTTTAACCGTTTGGATAAAAAAAAACTAATTTGTTGAGCAGCCTGAAAATATAAAAAATTGATTGATTTTATTAAAATTATAGTTAAATAGTATTTTGGTTTATTTAAATTGATGTGCTTTTATTTTTCGTCTTTATATCTGATCTGACCTGATCAGAAGGGAATCAATGGACCGCCACACGTCTTTGATCTGCAGCCTGTTCACCGGTGGTAAGAAGGAGGAGGGGGTGTACCTGCAAGACACTCCGATGACAAAGTAAGGAATTGAACAAAGTAAGAGCAAATACAAAAAGTAGGTTGAGAATTGAATACCTGACCCTATAGAGAAAGAGAGTATTTATAGCGAGACCTCAGCGCAGGGCCAACGGTCATTTGCGTTGGGTTGGATGACTTTAGGGACTAAAACAAAAAAAATTAACATTCAAAGATTATTTTCAGAAGAAAAAAAATACAAGGACAAAAATAATAAACACGCTAACTTATAGGATCAAAAAACTATTTAAGCTTAAAATTATATTTGAATTACAATCCTTTATTTTAACTTTTATAAAGGATTTAAAAAAAAATTTAACTGAAAAGGAGCTGGAGGGTAACAAACACCATTTAATATTAGGTGGGTGAATATTGTTAAATATGTAATTCTTTGTGTTAAGTATGTCTGTAAGATTTGATATAGTCGAAGTTGAATGTATTTAATAATAGTCGAAGTAGATAGTTGTTGAAGGAGTTAACCCTGACGGAGTTAAAACTTAGCATTTGTTTTATTAGTTAGTTAGAGATTACTTGGTGTATAGGTAATCTCATATACAAATAGGGAGGTACCATATCAGTGTAAGTATACAAAACAAGAGAAAGTTAGAATAAATGCATAGAGAAACTCTGCAAAATTTGATCCATCTTCTTTCTTTTCTCCCAAAATCCAAATTTCTCTTTTCTTCCCCAATTCATTTTTAAGGATTTATTTTCTTCTCAAATCATCATGCGGCATAATCATCTTACAACCAATGTGTGGTTGAATCACTCGAGTGAAGAGTGAGGAACGATCAATTAGAAAGATTGAATATTGTTGATCAAGATTGATTCAGATTATCTCAAAGATTGGGGTTAACTTCCAACATCTGGAACCTAGAGCTCTTACTGTGGTACTGGGAAGCATAGCGCGATGATTTCTCATCCGAATGGGCATTTTTCAGCGAATCTTCCAATCTTGAATGATAAGAATTATGAAAATTGGTGTAAGCAGATGAAAATGTTTTCTTGTTATAAAGATCTTTGAGA